>OW204033.1:122500-125000 GCA_934048045.1 Polygonum aviculare
TTGATCTTATGGCCTTCCCCACTATCAAGCGGTTGAAGATCTACCATTATAAAAAAAATTCTTACCTGTGAAGACGAAAGTTGACCGTGTTGGCAAATCCGGTCTCAAAAGCCGCTCCATTATCGTATTTTCAGGCAAGCCACTAGTTTGTTTTCCCCCGGAGGACCCAGGAAAGTCTCGTTTTTACTAAATTAAGAAAGATGGCGCCTCTAAAAGAATGTATTCAATTTAATCAGCAGCCAAGGCCAAGACCAGAAAAGAGAGTCCTACCATCACAAAAGATTCGAGATAAAGAGATGGCAAGCCGGAAGGACGACGGAAGATGATCGTTCGGACAGGAGATGTGGACGAGTTCACTCCTCCTATTGCCTTTACTCAGCGGCAAGACGCTTAGTTTTGTCGGCAAGTTATCTACGACAACCCTCTACTGTGCGGGTGCTAAGACTAGGCAAAGAATGAAATGAATCAGTTCACTTGACCAACCCGCCTCTAGTTCTTCTGATTTTGCTAACATCCTTCACAGATTTCTGTGAAGTCAAAGGACTGGGATCCTAGGCTTAAAGCTAAGCCTATCCGCGCTATAGAAAAAAAATAGAGAATCCCACCCTCTACTCTATCAGCTACTGTGCCTAATTTTGAGCTTTTTGGTCATAGGTTGCCAGTTTTCGGAGTTCACTTTGCAAGTCAGAACTATCGGAAGACGAAAGAGAACTTATTTAGACGAATAGTGTGCCGGTGCCATTATCCTTAAAAACCCTACATTAGCAGTTCGAGTGGAATCAGGCATAAACCAAGTCCAAGAAGACCGAGGAGGCCTTGGGGAGAAGGCAAGCCGAAGAATACCCTAATAACCCAGCAGCCAACTCCAGAGATTACCAGAACTCCGGATTCCATTAATGTGGTTCAAGCACAGCAGAATGCACAGAGACAACAGAGCACCCGAAATCAGCAAGCCATCCAGGGGGCCGGGGCCATTCCCCCAACCCACTCAACAACCTCAAAACCCTCCTACTCAATTGCAACCACAAAACCCAGCGCAAGCTCAGCCTAGACCCGCTTATAACAACGCTGCGCCTTCGGCCAATTATGATCCTCAGCAGCAACAAGCCAAGCGACCCCGGGGACTCAATAGAGCTCACTACCTGCCATTACCCATACCCATTCCTACCCTATTCTCCATCCTTCTGGCCTGGAAAGCCATTTCTCTGCCCAGAGATAAACCACTCTCCTGGCCTCCTGGTCTCGACTATTCAAAGTTCTTTCCTTTTCACCGATACGCAGGCTATACCATCGAAGAGTGTCATACTTTGCGTGATGTCATCTATGACATGAATGATGAAAATCGTATCAATTAAAACGAAGTTAAGGCATACCTGAAAGCCGCCAATGTCACTTAAGCTATTGAGGATCTATACTAATCCAATGCCACAACATCAAAGAGGACAAGTCACCATTCAAGGACCTACACCGGTACAAACTAATCCAGGACCTTCCGCCAGGGCTAACACCATCCGAGCTTGCACTGCCGCTCGAAGAGAGATGCCTGTGAGACCCCCTCAAGTTCTGTAATTCGAAGGAGGTTCTGAAAATTGAAAACTCCGATTCTTTGTCCTCAGAAAGAAAAGTTCCAAAAGCAGACGAAATCACTATAGAACCGGACTTCCTCGCTGCCGCTCAATTCATTACCAGTAAAAGGAAAATTCTTTTAGTAAAGGTAAGTTAAAAAGGTGAAGAAGGAAGAATGTATCCGAACGAATGCATCGGCAGATGAAATTAGCCCTTTTTTAGAAATCCCCTCGTTACCTACTACTAGTGAGCCGGAAAGCTTAGGGACGCCTCTCGTTCCTCTTCCCCCATTTGACAACCTTATTTCATAATGTTCGGATGATTTTGAACCCCCTTTTCTAATAAATGCTTCAATGCTAAAGAATGAAGATATATCGTTGGGACAGAAGAGATTTCACGAACAGAAAGGCAAAGAAAAGTTCGGAAAAGCCTCGCAGACGGGACTATCAACCCCTTATCTACGGAACTTCTCTAGTCCAATATTTCGCTTTCAGGTGATCTACTCCCACCCTCGTTTTCCGCAAGAGATCGGGGGACAGGTTCCCCCGAGCCTCCCCCGTCTCAATTCGAGATCGAGAGAGATCTCCTCTTCAGATTCTTAGGATAGGAATGTACAGATTCGCGCTCTGCATTTTTCGCGAAATTCAAATGCTAGAGGCGGCTCGTCTGATTCAGATAGAATCAGATATCTTATTTTATTTGACTATAAACTTGATTATAGAATAAAAAAGAATAAAGATGAAATATTTAATCGGATTTCCTTTTCGTGCCATATGCGCTTAGACTTGACTTTATCCCCCTTTTTCTTCCCCGTCCAATATTTGAGTTCTCGAATTTCATTACCTTTCTTTCGTGCGCCCTTTACCTCCTCCATGAAGATGATCCACTGGATTCATTGCAATACCATGAACAATAGGGCGTCTGCCTAACCACC
>OW204033.1:130000-200000 GCA_934048045.1 Polygonum aviculare
TGCCTCATAGATCGCCTTTATCCATCGTTGGATGGTTTTTCGCGCTTCGATTTTCGAATCGATGGTTCTTATTTCTTCTAAACGTAGTTAAGAGCTCACTTCAGCTCTGGAAAGGGATTAAGATTTCGATCTGACAGCATAGAACACCACCAAAGAAATTAGGGAAAAAATGCGCCCCCCCAAAAAACAAACAAAAAAGTAGTCAAGTTAATAATATATTAATTTCAGATATTTTTCGCTGCAATCGCTTTGATCCACCCCTTCGGCGAAAAACCGTAATAGGCCCTGAGGAATTCCTACCGGCAGACTTCCCTGTACTCAAAGTGAGTCTAAGTGCTATCTCCTCTTGGCTTTTTCTCATTGTCTATTTTGTAATCATTCGATTTTGCCTTTACTTCAATTCAAGCTAGCTCCTACTCCTGAATCCTCGTTGGTCCTTGTAAAGTCAAACCGATTTCTCGATTCTTGTTCTCTGCTCTCTTTTCTCTTACGTCATTTAGTTCTTCTTCCATTCTTACTAATACTAAGAAGAAGGTGACGTCCATTTTTCTATGAGAACCTTGTAGACTGAAAGGCCCTATTCCCTCCCCTCCCCTAGCGGAAAGACTGACTTTACCGAAAAGTCTGATCGCATTTCACGGTCTTAGATCTCCTAGTAGCAAGATTCAAAGATAGATAAGAGGAAGAAAGTGAATCTGCCCTTGCTAATCTCTAGATAAAGCTGAGACAAAGATCACTCCTAAAAGCAGCCGTTCTCTTATATACGATACCACCTGCTTGGTACTTCCAGCTGCCAATCAAAAGGCTAGTGGAGCGAAGGGGGAAAAAAAAATGCCCCTACGCGAGCCCTATGGAAAACCTGACTATAGTATAGATAGGCTCAAGCTATTTGAGTTTGATTGCAGGGGCGCATTAGCGCTTTACTAATAACATAGAAAGGTTATGGAAGAAAACCTACTCCTAACAAGGACAAGGTGCTGAGTTCAGCTTTCGGGGCTACCTTACCTACTTTAGGGCTTATGTCATATATAAAGAAGAGCCCTCATTTGGCCATTTTTTTTAAGGGCTGCTCGCCTTTTGAATAGAAGGAAGTGAGATAGCGGAGGCGATTTCGGTAAACCGATGCATGAGCTGAGGCTCCCATGTCCCGCCGACCCTCCGAAAAAGTAAGGTCGTAAAACGGCTCATAGGAAGTCAGAAGCAAGCAGAGTCAAAAGCAAGTCAAACTCACATAAGCAGAAGAGAAGACACATTCATGAAAAGTGAGAAGCCGTGAGAGAATGACCAAGTATTCATAGATCTTACTTACGGGTAAGAGTAGGAACATCTATTAGTCCGTATCGTAAGTCTACTTGTTACAAACAAAAAGCGAACATCCCCATTCCAAAACATTCACATAGGTCCTCAAGCAGGCATCGAAAAGAGTCTATTTACTTTTTTTTACAATATTCCGGAATGTATCATGGCCCTATCTATTCATCTTTTTCTTCAAAAAATGAAAAAGAGTTCCGCATCTCTCCGGGGCCCGGTGAGGTCCGATGAGATCAGATCTCTCGAACGAAGTGAAGTGATAGGAAGAGAAGACTGCTGGCAGGAGATCTCTATTCATTACACCTTCTTGTATAGTAAGGGGAAAACGTTTGTTCCAAACCTGCGCACCAGCTGAAGATGAAGAAAGGTGGAAGCTTACCTTATTATTAAGGGTAAAAAGGTTATGGAAGAAAACCTACTCCTAACAAGGTGCTAGATTCAAGTAGGACATTCTCCATCCGCCCGCCAGCAGCAGAGAGGGTTCGATTCCCGTTATACGCGATGTGACGAAAAAGACTGATTCAACTCAAATAGCTTCGAGCCGTGCCTGCATTAAGATTTAAAACTTGTCGTCTACTTCCAGGAAATGTTCGGAACAGAGAACTTACAATAATACAACGCCACATTCTCCGAAAATTGAGAAACAAGAAAAGATTTATGAAGAAAAAGATTTATCCGAAAAAAAATCTTAACAGTTACATCCAATCACAAACTACACGAAAGTTGCCCCTTTTTCATGGAAATTTACCCATCACAAAGATGCACAGAGGAACAGAACGAACTTCATATATCCCTTTTCTACTAAATCCAGAAACAAGATTGGACGTTATTCCGGTTCGTCTCCATTTTTGTGAAACTATTCCTCAAGCAAGGCAGCCGATAAGTCATCGAAAAGTTTGTGTGAATAATTTTATCGTAAAAATCACTCATTTTAAAGTGTCCCACGGTGATATAATATCTTTTCCAGAAAATTACGCGAGAACCCGCGGTGAAGAAATAAGGAGATTTTTCTATATCAAAATATCAGTTGAAAAAATCATAGGCAAATTCCTGCCGGTAAGAATGTGGAGAAGAACCAAAAAAGAATGGTTCCGCCTACTCAAAACTAAGAAGGGATGCCGCCTACTACTAAAATCCCGGTTTTTGCAAGAGTTACGTTCTTCTATGCAAGAAGAAGACTTAGAAAGAACAAAGAAGTTTGGATCCGAAAAAGTATGCTTAGGCAGTTCCTTCGCTGAGCACAACAGAATGAAGAGAAATTTGTATAAAATAAAATCCCTATTCTTATCGAAGAAGAGAAGGAACGAGAAAAACCGAGATCTTCCTACTCGAACAAGAAGTCCTATAGTTTACAACTCTTCTTTATATAGTAATTTTCTCTATTGCTCTGCATCCTCCCATCGGTTTACTATGAGAAGAAGAATCAATCGGATCGAACTACCTACTCATTATTTGGAGGTGAATCATAGAACACTAAAAGCTGTGGTATTTTATGGACCTAACATAAGTCACATCCCTCACGACATAAGATTGAAAGATCCAAACCTTCCTCTTCGGAGCGGAAACGGACGTGGCCAAAACATATAAAGATCGGCGTAGTCGCTCATAGGGACATATCTATCCGGATAGAGGATAGTCTAGATCGATTCATAGATCTCTTTCCATATAGATAGGTATCTCCGTGGATAGAGATAAATCAAGATGGGATCCATCTAGATCTTGATTCACTATTTTCATTTTTTTATTCTTTATTCTGATTGATTGCCTTTTTTTACGACAAGTTTTAAATCTTAATGCAGGCACGGCTCGAAGCTTTTTTTTTCAATTATTTGGGTCGGAGCGTAGACGAGCGAGCAGAGGGAAGCCCGTCATAGAGCAGTCGACTAGAAGTAGAAGACTGCTGGCCTGAGAGAAGGCGGCCTCCCTCGGGAAACATGGCCCAATTTCTCTTCTTTCTTTTCGATTTCGGGTTTCTTTTTTCAGGGACCCAGAACGCTAAAAGGTCAGGGCCTAGAAATGGATTTTACGAGATTTGAGATTCCATAAGTAACTTAGTGAATGCTCTCTAAGAAGAAAATGAAATATGAACAACCGCGCTGGTCGTAATAGATCTACTTTCATGCTAGTTCTTGCTCCAGCACGAAAGTTCAATTTCAGGGAAGGACGACGTACCATGATACTTTTTTTCTTTTTGCCTTTGCTCGGTAGTTTCGTAGCTGGTTTTTTCGGACGTTTTCTAGGATCAGAAGGAAGCGCTTTCACAGGAAAATCTTTGCTACTCTTTGCACTAATTCTTTTCTGCGGAATCTTTTTCTTTCGTCGGTATTCGTTGAAGTTGAAAGAGAAGTGCGGCTTTCGACTTCTAGTAGTGATTAATCTCGTTTTTGTAGTTTTGGTGACGTTTTTTTCTTATCAAATCAAGCTGCACCTTCTGGCTTGGTTCGGTCTATGGGGATTTTAAAAAGTATTTTCATCCTTTCTGTTTCCGATGGTCCCTATTTGAGCCCAGGCCCAGGAAACTCCTCATCGGCATCAGAAGATTCATTCGGGATCGGGGTGCTGATGGAACCATGGCCCATTACTCAAAATAGCAGCTTGGAATCCTCGCTGCACCAACGAATTATTGCCTTGGAAAATGAAAACTCCCCTTTCTTACTTGGTAAAGAAAAAGGGGAGTACTGGCGGGAGGTCAAGAGTGAACTGACCAACTCTTCCTCTCAAAGTGAATATAATCTCTTGGTAGATTTCGAGAATCGAGATCTCGAGATCAGGGAGCGAAAACACAGCTGTTATCGGCATTTTAGCCGCATACTGGATCAGGAGCCATCCTTGTCCGAGAATTTCGGCTATAACTCGCAAGAGGTCTTGATAGACTTCTTGAACGAGAAAAGGACGAAACTTGACGAGATGGGAGGAGATGTAGTAGTGAGGGACCGGCGAGAGATCACTTTTTTGACCCAACTAGCAGACGATCTCCAACGCCATGGCCGACACTCAAAATATATGAAAGAAATACTCAACGAATAATGCTGTTGAGAATAAAAAATGCTGTTGATTCGAGGAGGACTATAATGAGGAGGACGACAGACCCATCACAATCGACTAAGAGGAAAGTCGCCCAAAATAGGGGAATATTGGTTCAAATCCAATTCGTGAGAAGAAGCGTCAAATGATTTGGACAGTTGTCGCGCTGGCAGAGCAGGGAGCCCACAGGGAAGATTGGGTCAATAAGGAGCTCGACGAGTATAGTATCTGCAGACCCTCTACCCCATCCCCTTTGACTTTAAGAAAGAATTTGTTAGTAGCAAACCAGCAGCAAAGCGCTTCCTCGAAGGCGAAGTAAGCACCCCGTAGATAGAGATTTTGTAAGCGGGGCGATCCTTTCTACTGATCCAAATAACAGGGATGAAGGTCGGCCAGTGAGAGTCAGAACTGAAACAGGTCTTTTCCGGGGGCATAACATCATCTTGCTAATAGTAAATGAAAGGCCTTTCTTTAAGCTAAAGATAAAAAAAGGGTAATAGTAATGCGCCAATAGAAGGTGCAAGTCGGCTTAGCTGAGCTAAGGAAGAATCGAGCGCAGAGTTTGCTTTGGGTTATTCAAATCCACCATCCACGGTAGATGCCGATCCGCTAGCTGCCACTGGAGGAGCAGGTCTTTTTGGTTGATGGCGTAGTGATGCCAGTTAGCGCTGTAGGGCTTTCGGTAAAGTAGGGCATATCGGCAAAGAGGCCTACCCTCGCTTTAGCTCACCCTTGATTTCATTTAGTAGGGTGGCTTGGACAAAGTGGATCCACGGGGGGAGATGCGGTCAGTTCTTTTATAAATTCCATCGTCAACAGAAAGAGAATCCAACCTCTTTGCAGAAGCGCTTTATCCTATCCCGAATATCAGTTCACTCGGTCTCTTGCCCGCGTGCTGACTTCTTTGGAGGTCCCCAAAACAACTGGGATTGAAGAAATTGCGTATGTGAAAAAGAAAAGGAATGACGATGACAACGCTATTCGAGAAAGCAATTGGCTATACCGTATAGAGAGCAATTCCATGTGAGATCCCTGTGTCCCTGTGATCTCCGGTTGTCTCATTCCGAATATGGCTTCCGCTAAACCAACTGAAACTCCTCTGTACATCGTGGAAAAGAACAAAGCCCGCTAGTGAAGCTGAAGTTGCGCTAAGGTATGGACTTCGTCTTACCTTCTGTGGACTTTCCTTTCATGGCATTTGAAAATCTGATTTGATCGCTGATGTAGATGAAGGGGAGGTCCCCGATGAAGAAGAAAAAGTAAGGTTCAGAAAGACGCTTAGCTAAGGAAGATAAAGAAAGCAGGCTTCATAGCAGTAGGAGCATCTTACTTAAATGAAACCAATCCGTACCAAAAACTAGCCTGAAGCCGTCTCTGCTGTACCGATCTACTAGGAGAAAAGAGCTAAAGCACAAGTGCCACTATACGCATACGCCCAGCGTAAGCGGAGCTAGGTCTCTTCAATCGCTGGAATCCATTTTGGTCCTTTAAGCAGGTCTTTCACTAGATGATCACCTGAGCACTTTCGCTTCATATTCCATAAGAGGCTCATATCAATCGAAAAAGCCAATAGGCGCTCCAGCACAAACCCAGTTCTCCCTTATGAATAATGAATGATTGTCCGTTTTCTTCCCTTGTTTGTACGGCCTACCGCGAACTATTCCAATTGCGAGCTCTTCTCTCATAATCAGTAAGGGGGCATGCTACAACCTTATATATTTCATTAGTCTGGTTATCGCTTACTTGACGTGATATGGTTTAATAGGTCACTTAATAATCATAGTAAGGAATGGAACTCACTCTCGTAAAGTGGTCACTGGCTGACCCTATTCTATTGGGTGAAGAGAGCCACTATGCCATGGCTGCTGAACATTACCATTCAAAACGTACCGAGATAGAATAATATTCGTCAACACCAGCTCGCACGCCTTCTCACTGAAACTAAGCTCTCAGGATTTCGGACTTCCTCCTTCTTCGTCATGAAGGGAAATAGTGGAAGAGTAGTATATAGAGTAGTAGAGTAAGGTTTAGAGAAAGCTTAGTAGGAAGTTCTATTCATATCGCTTACTAGAAGTGCGTCGGAATGATTCTTTGGAAGAAAGGGTCCGCTCGCAGCTGCTGCTCTTGCATTTCTTCTTGCGAGCTCATGACCGGAATTGTGGGGAGTGGAGAACCAAGACGACCAGGGGTAGGTGACGGCAGAGAAATGCAAAAACGAAAAATGATTGGTCGGTCTTATGAGAAGGATAGGCTGGCGCCCAAGCAAGAGAGGTAGAAGCTCCTTTCTCTATACTTTCTAGGTTCACTGGTTTGGGTACGCAGGACAGCGAATCCAACAAAGACAAATGTGCTTTCAAATCAAAGTGTCAAGGAAGCGGGAAGGCTAGCTAGACGGCTACGATTATGAGAGGAAGTGTGCTTAAATGCGAGGTTTACTAATACGAAATCGACGTTCTCGAGGCCAATCAGGTGATCTAAACGTAAACGATTGTTGAAATGCCAAGAACGAGGCTTTTGGCTATAGAAAGATGGCCTTCAATTCAATGTTTCGAGTGAGGCCTTAATGATCTGATCAACAATTCCATTTGGTTTGGCTCAACGCCAGGTTTGGTTCCGAGGAGAAGAGAGCAGAACAGATCCCAAAACATGGTTTGAGTTGTGGTCTCAGGCACCAGGCTAGCCGGATCGGTGGCCCAGAGTGGTTGGTCATAAGCCAGATCATGTCTTTACTCTTTTGGTCATATCTTGCTTCAGCTGTGGTTGAGGCCGGCTTAGGGTTCAGTTATATGTAGACTCTACCACCTTTCGAAGCAGTCTCTCATCTTTCCCATTGGTCAGCCCTTAGTCCCCCGTGCATCATGGCCTCCCAATTCATTAAGTCTCACTTTCACATTATGTGATCGTGTGGATTGCGCGGCAGAGAGGCTTTATCCAAACTTTAGGTATTTAAGGCCTATGCTACTCTCGGTGACAATGCAGTCATCGCAGATAGTTAGTAGGGTCGCTGAAGAAGATCAGAAGATCCTAACTGATCCGGAGACAACTAAATCGAAATCGTTGATCTCTATTAGTTCGGGGGCTTTTGAGTTCGCTAAGCAATTATTCCTTAAGTATGGTACTGTCGATGTCTCACCAATATCGATGGGCGCACTTATGATGTGTCGCACCACTCATGGCTTACACACCATCCGTAAAACGTAGGGTCTTACTAATCTCAATACGTTCTTGCGTCCCCCTACTACTAAGTCAAAGGCGAGGGCACAGTTTATAGAGTGTTGGCGAAAGCGAAAGATCGGTTTTCGGGCTGATGGTCTCGTCTTATATAATTTTTAAGTCGACCTAAGTTGATCGATCCGCTAGACTTTAGATGAACTACTCTCGCAAAGAACCTTCCTTCGATTCCTTACGTCAAGAGCCAATATCTATTCCTTCTAGCGAGTTGCTTATTCTCTGGCAGAGGTTGGAGCTTTCTTCTTCTTTAGAAAGAGCCTGCATGAAAAGTGGACAAGGAAGTTACATATAATACTAATAGAAGAGGAAGCTGGTATTCAATTAGCTAGGGAGGGAGACAGGGTTCCAAACTTTTGGTGGCACCCCACCCGCATATACACATCTAAGAAAGAGACTCAAAATTGCCAACTTCTCACACTCTCCAATCATTCCACTTCTCACACTACGGCGACTCATACTTTCTCAGGGCTCAAAAGAACCCTATTTTGGGGTGCCATCATAGGAACGGAAAGCTTGAGCTTTCGAAGTAATCTTTCCAAAGGCGAGTCAAAGCCATCGTGCGGCTTTTCAAGCCCGATCTTCCGAACCTGCTGCGTGAAAGCCCGATAGGGCATTCTCCTTTAGAGACCCTAATGACATTGACCAAGGGATCTTGATTTGATCCAATTGGTTTTTGAATTTCTACCGATTGATTTGAGAAAGCCGGCATCAGTCTGACGTGAGAGAAGTCAGCACAAGGGAAGTCCCTCGAAGCCGAAGTAGGGTTGAGTCTCAGGAAGCGTTTAGGCCGGGTTCGAAGCATGATTCAAAGACAGGTACAGTAGCAACTTCAATCTCAGGGGAATAAAATGGATAATAAAACTGCTAAGGTGAGTTTACTCTCCCTTTAGAAGATGGAAGTTTACTTATAAAGAAAAAGGGAAGCGTGGGTATAATATTTATTTTTTAGTCTCAGTTCTTTCTTTACTTTAGTCAGGGAATTTGCTTGTTGCTCAAGGGAAGGATCTATGTAATAAGAGTTTAATAAGGATTCTTCTAAGCGCTGGAGTCCGAAGGGTCCGAAGGAGTGGTATCAAGCCTGCTCGTAGCTCACCCGTAACCCGTAAAGTAGGCAATATGTAATATTGTAGTAGGAGCCTCTTACTCCATCCGAAGAGGAGAATCTCTATTAAGCTTTCTTTTTCTTCGAAGCCCAAGTGAAAAGACAGCTCGCTCAGTCGAACCGAACTTCGAATCCAATGTATCATAGAAGGATAACCTGTGAGCTAGGGTAATATTCCATATTACAACGGTTCAGCAAAGACAGGTTAGAATGGTAATATAGATAGGTAGTTTGCTCACGAGCTGCAATCAATAGAAAGCCCTAAATAGAAAGAAAAGAAGAGGATAAGCTGCTGTAAACAGGGCATGCCACAGCGGTCTTGGGCTGGGCTATTTTCTTCTAATAGAATTACAAAGTGGAAGCAAGCAGCTCTTTAAGCAGCAGGTTTGAATCGATCAAATGTGAACTATGAGACGCTTTAATTTGCCGGGACATTATCTGCTCTTTTTCTGTCGTCCCACCAGACTACCTGAAGTAGAGAATAAGGGCTGGTCTTCATCTCGGAAAGAAGCTAGCATGGGTCTTTCTTCATTGTAGTAGCTTTACCTCCTTCTCCTTGACTTTAATCGAGATTAGGTAGGTGTTAAGTCTTACCCTATAAGGGTACAGTACGAGAATTTCCATATTCTTCCTAATCCTAAGTAAGTAGAAAAAGGTAGTTAGCAGGCTCAGTCGAACGGATAAGAAAAGAGATCAAAGAAAGGTCAGTCTCTTCAGAGGTTAGAGACTCACCAGGATACATGATCCTAGGCGAGAACATTCAAGATGGGCCAATCCTATCTCTATGCTTCAATTCCTTCATTTCAGCGTGTAATATTATTAGAAAGATGAGCCTCGTGCCTATACGCCCGATCGTCCCTTACTTCAATGGAGATTGAGCTAAAAAGAAACCTCCCGTCTCGATCCGATGCTTGCTCTGAGGCCTCAGTCTACTCACGTGTAGCTGATCCAATCCTAGCCATAATTCCGGGATGAATCATCTTCGCGGGTGACCCAAGCCAATCGGTACCATCTTCCGTCTCGGTGGTGGGAAGGCAAAGGTCGAATAAGTAAGACGCCGACACAAAAGCTGTAGTCAGGCCGGAGTGCTATCGCTAGCCCATCCCTACTTTGCAGCATCAATGCCCGCTTTCTTGTCCTGAAGTGATTGATTCATTTTGTTAGCTTAATCCTTCCTGCCAAAGAGGAGATCTTATTAGAATTGTATCGGTCTTAGTCTTACGAAAGAAAATCTTGTAATTGTGGAGGTCCTCCTCTATTCCACCCCCAATTGGCTCGGTCTTGGATTGATGTAATTAACCCATAGCTTCCTCTATGAGTCAAACCATATAAACCTCAAGATTGTAATTGTTTAGTTTAGGATTGACGAACTTAAGTAATTGTTTCGGATTGACTTCGTTCAGTTGACCAGATTGACCCAATCAACAGGAGCCAATATGGACTGATCGGGGATTCCTCAACATTAAATCTCTCTGATACAGCTAAGTGATACAAAAGATCTCTTAGGAGGCCAACTGAGAAGGCAGTTGAGAAGAATCACATAAGTAGATGAAATTCTTCTTTGTTAGAATCTTCTTTGCATGAATATTATGATTCTGAAATTCCGGGTTGACGTGAGTATGGAAGAAAGCCCCAGCCGAGCCTAGTAGCTAGTTCTTAGTTTCCCCCTTCCTCGCCTAGGTCAGCTACTCTCGGGTGTGAAAAGGAACTCAATATGGGGCAGTGAACCCAGCAGTTGTGGTAGTTCCCACTCTGGTTGTTCCTGTAAGCCAATATGGATGCTGGCTCTGATTAAGAGTTCTTGTTTCCGCTTCCTTGATACACTCGGTTCGCTTTGAAGACCGCACCGTCGCTGACGTATGTATTTGACCTTTTTTCTTCCACTCCATACGATGTGATGGATGGAGACTTATCTCATGTAAATGGAACTTGATATGGATAGTCGGATGGCTAGGGACGAAATAGAGTCATTCCTACCCTAGTATCAGTTGTCATTCCTACCCTAGCGTGGTGAGTAGCTGCTTTTCCTTCCCTTTGTATTAGCTCTACTCTATTAGCTGTCTGTGCCTCTATCCGAGCTGCAATTAGTGGGTTTTGTGCTCGTAGGAGTGCTCTGGGAGTAACAACCTATCTTATCCAATTGAAAAATGGGTTGTTATTGTTAGTTCATAGGTTGGCTAGTTGCACCCCATCTTTTTAGCACCGGATTTCGTAATGAATCTTTGGATTCTAAAGATTGGCTTAAAAGCGCCTGTGTACTCTCTCGTATAGGCAGTCATGGGTGCATTTCCTTTGTAGGGCTGCTCTTCGAGTAGCATCCCTTTTATTTTATTGGAACTAACATAAAATTTCTGTTAGTTGGGGCACCTAAAAGTCCGTATTTGTATTAGTACGGGTTATATCCCCGGGAATATAAAGAGTCTCGGCCCATTCTACAAGAAAAAAGATATATATATTGTAACAGACTTCTGGTATCAACCGCTCTTTGTCAACAACTTCTTTTGTAATCTAATAGGGTGCTCCCCTTTGGGTTAAAAGAAAGAATGATGAAACCTTCTGCCAGGCCTAACTAGAGTGAGTCCTCTTCTATGGGATCGCTACGAGCTAGAGTATCATATGTTTTTTCAGACTTATTTTATATATAAGTAATCGCCCAACCGTCTTCTCTCTAAGGCTTTCCTTTCCTACTAGCCTAGCCATATAGACTAGCCACTATAGCTTCCTTACATCAGTGACCTCCTTAATCAACTGTACTAATCGCCTTACTAATACCTTCTTCCTTACCGACTAGTCGCTTTAGTCTTATCTACTTAGGAGCTGTCTTACTAGTAGCTATCCTTGCTTTGCCAATCCAGCTAGAGAAGAGCTCTTTCTTGCTTTACTAGGAATTGCTGTCCTAACACGATTTACTAATCTTCCAACCGAGTAGTTTCGTTATGACTAGTCTTTTAAGACACAACTAATTCAGAGAATTTACTTCCTAACTTTTATGAAGAGGAACCGTATTAATCCGAAGTTACGGTCAGTGGAGCGAAGGTACACAGCCTAAAGGGAGGAACGTCTTCATGCCTTAATCGATTCTCAAGTGATAGATAAATACCTCTCTTCTTACTAGCCTAGCTGTTATAGAATAGCTGGATTTCTTTTGTCTTTGTCTGTTCTTTTGTCCGCTAATACTGGCATGTTTGACCTTACTAGACTAGCTAGCCTGACTGCTTTAATGAGCTTAGTTGCTAGCCTTCCTAGTCAGCTCTGCCTTAGTAGCTTGGCTTTCTGCTTTTAACATTAGTGCATGTTTGAGCCAACTGGCAGAGTCCCTGATACTTGTATAAGCCCGATCCAACATTTGGAAAATAAGAAAGAGCTGGCCCAGCCTCGTATGGAGCATCCCCCTTCCATTCGATGCAGAGGCAGTGGAGACCTTTAGTCAACTCTTTTAGGTTCCGTCAGGCTCAGCAGGAATTGATGGAATAGAGTACATACCTTTCCTGCTCTATCTCCAGTAAGCGCCGTATTCCTCTTTCTTGGTATGAGCGAGATAAGGACTAAGCTATAGATACTGGTACACTACACTGAAACTCACAACTCTACTTCGGTACATGAGTTACATCTCTTTAAGGTTCCCATCGATTAACCACTAATTGCTTCCAACCTAACTTCGATATGGAACTGCCGTTTATAACTCTTTTCCACTAAGTAGCGGTGAAAACCTTAGTCTTAGTATTAGTAGAGGAAAAGAAAGCCAGTAGGGAGGAGCAAGTCTCCCAGTTTTTGTGTTGTGCCAGTATCCTGCTTTAGGTCTTACGGCTTTAGGTCCCATTGAAAGGGACTTTTCATTGATAGATCGAACCAAAGATCGGATCAACCCATTGAATTACGTTTGTCACTCGACTTAGCCCTTTGTCGGGCGGGCTTCTAGGACCCTACTTACTCATTTTTTATGCAGGAAGAGCCCTTTGGGGGGTACAATCTATTTCTTATAATTATAGTACACAACCTAGTCTCTTAATAAAGATAAGTTGGGGACATAGTCAACCTCCTACTATAAGAGCGATTCCCTGGGACCAGGATCGAGGGAAGGGGAAAGATTGAATCTTGAAAAGACTGAGCCCGGCTAGCAAGATCGGGAGGTTTAGTGTCCTCTTAAGAAGGAATACCCAACTTCTGGGGTCAGCTTCGATCACGAGGAGAGAAGAGCGGACCATTGAAAGTCTCAATTCCTATCCGCCCAAGGCGATTTCAAATCCAACGATTTATATATCCTGCCTACGAATCTGCTATTACGCAACAAAACCCTTCTCCGCAAACTCTTTCAATAAAGCTTTGGATTACTCGCAGTTAGTGTTTCCTCCTTGGAGGGCTATGAACTCCCCCGCAGAGGGCCTGCAGGAGATGCTTCTTTTGCTGTTAATGGGCTCATAAGCTAACGGATGAGAAGACAGATTTTTCATTCAAGGGATCACCTTCCCGCCTCTACCACCGAATCCTGATGTCTGGAATCAGAGGTATGGGGCTCCCTTCGAGGTATTAATATACGATACCAACAAACAAAGGAATGGGAGCCGAGTCGAGACGTTGATGCTTCGAAGCCACCTCATTATACATTTCTTTTCGATTCGATGCTTGGCCAAAAGGAACAGACATTTCAGCCACTTGGTTAAGTCATTCCGACCAAAGGCACTTGATCACATCTATCTATTTGGAGAGACGGCAGGGGGCCGAATTCATCCTATCAGTCAGTCGATCGATCGGATCCAACCTCCTCCTAATTCATTAATTCTATCCAGCAGGGCTGAGAAACCAGAGAACGGAAGGGAACAGGTTGGCTTAGGGTTGTTATCAATGGAATTCTAGTGGGTCAGGGTCCTACCTGCCTCTTTAGTTCAGATGTCCCGAATGGAGGTTTCCCGAAGCATCGGGGCCTAAACGCGTCCCATTGACTAGCCGCGAAGTCAAATAAGTGGGTTAGCTGGCATCGAATGCTGATTGATGGGCAGATCAACCTTCGCCCGCAATTTAGCTACGATAGAACCAACGAGCGGATCAGAGGCGAACTATCCACCTTTCTTTCCAAAAAAGACAGACCAGATATCTCTCCAAATGAAGCTACGGGGCCGACTCCGACTCCGTCCACCACCCACCCGAGGCGCATCTATCAGAGAAGGGGAGTACGAAGCATCGAAGCTAACCCACTAATCCTAGTCTTATCGTCCCTGCCAGGGCATCGGCCTATCTCTTTAGACCCACCCTTCTGTTCCTAACTCGGATCGCCTTTGATTCGTAGCGAATGAGCCAGATCCAGGGGCAAGCTACGCCGCCTCTTCTTCTCAGTATGGGACGATTCTTTTCCTTTAGCAGTACCATCGAGTCTATCCATTAGCTCTCCTGCTCGAAAGAGGAATTAAGGTCTCGACGAGCCTCTCCATCTGAATATCTCGGCTTAACAAAGGCAGTATATGCCACTGAAGCCGATACAACATAGGCGGAAAGATCCGCACTGATGAAGCTAGAGAGGAGGGCAGTGAAGGGTGATGGATGGAAAAGAGAAATATGCCTAGAAGCTATACTATAGCCCTAGAGCTATAGCTTGAAGCTAGCTTTGAAACAAGGAAACGGGTTGAGGATGTTGGATCGGGAAAGGCAGAAAGGAATGATATCGGTGGAGAGGGATAAGATAGGGCAGCAAATTCATTTGATTCCAAGGCGGTGGGGAGCACCACAGACACACGATAAGACCCGCCTCTGAAACGTATAGTCAAAGACAGGGACATAGTACCAGTGCTTTATCTTTGATAAAAAAAAGGAGAGGCTACAGAGTACACAAGAGATCGTAGCATACGTGCTGACACCGGATATAAGTCCGTCGTCACTCTATTACACTCAAATCTCTTACCGGCAGGCTCTTTTCACAACTTATACTTCTTTAGCACTCAATTCCTACCCAACGACTTTCGAGTGAATCAATGCTTAACGAAAGCGGGAATCTCTCTCTCTGATACGCCCAATAGTCCCGGAACTTCACTTTCTAAAGCCGAGACAGCAACCTGAGCCAGCTAAGCCTTCGATCTTCATTTGAGTAAATAAAATACTTGCTTGAAAGAAGGTGCAAACCGACTCCGTGCTTCAATTTCTGCTTCTAGTGGATTAGAGGGGCAGCAGATGCTCCAAGTCCGGACTGGACAGTGAAAGTAAGATGGTCAAGGGTAAACCAGTGGTGCATGATGAGTCAGATATCAGAGTCACAGATAAGTTTTATGAAGAAAGACATCAGCATGATCAGCAGGTGAAGTCTTCTCCACAGGGAGCAGTATCAAACAAAGGTGTATTCAAGGGGGACACCTTTTACAGAAGGGCCCACTGCTTTCATACCTGGAGAAAGATCAGGACAGGGTTCCCGGCTTGATATGATCATGCAGCAGTTGTCAGGACCTTTGCAGACCATGAAACAAACCTTACAGGGAGCGAGCTGAGAAGAAAGCGAGCGAGCCCCATCGATCGGTGTAGTTGTGAGTGTTAGGTGGCCTGGCGAATGCTTAAAGGATGAGACCTTAGAATGAGAATTCGACCACATCCGAGCGAGTGAGCCTTAGAGTAGAGGGGGAAGGAAAGAAAGGCCGATCTAGGGCTAAGTGAGGTGGCTAGCTTTGTCCGACTGGGTATGGGCCCGGCTAGCGACCGTGAAGCAGTGCTCCTTTTTTTTATAGGGCTTCCAAGGTACAGGCTCAGAGCCCGGGAGAACAAGACCGGAGTCTATTTCTCTGGCTTGCTCTTTAAAAATACGGTGTATTCTCCTCTGCTTCCCAAGGGCCTTGTTCAGAAGTGGTGACGATTCTCTGTTAGGTTGGCTTTCTTCCCTCTTATCTTATAAGTGGTAGGTCGCTTATCTAAGTTGACGGTTGATCACAACTATATTTCTTAATCAAAATCACACGGAACACCCATTTGAGAATAAAAAGATGTGATGTACAACCAAGTCCTATATTAGTGTTGAATAGAGAAATGAGGCGTAGCCAAGCGGTAAGGCAACTGGTTTTGGTCCTTTGATCGGAGGTTCGAATCCTTCCGTCCCAGAGCCGTACAATTCCTACCAGAAGAAAAAGATTCCATTTCCTCCTTCTATGAATTTCGTGCTTACTTCTTTGCCTAAACTTCAAGGTAAATAAATTAGCCCTAGGTCTGAAACTCGGTTTGCTTTCTCCTACAAAAGCTCTGTGGGTCTGTCTCCTACTACTCCCCCGATACGAGTCCTCCCCCTTTCTTTCCTCGTTTGAACCTCGCCTTTTCACTATAGTTGCTGCCATTGACTCACTTCCATATTGAGAGTGCTATAACAAGTTCGCTAACCAGGTCTCGCTATCCACTCTCCTAGCAAAAGAGAGAGCACCCGTTCGCCACTTTGTTCTCAACTCGTAAAGGCAAAGAAAAAAGGGATCCGCCTCGAATCAAAACGTTCTTTCTTTTCTAAAAACGATCTTTCTTCTCTTATGAAATTGAGAGTTTGTGAGAGGGATGCAATAACTCGACTATTTACATATCTTATTTCCAGCAACTGCTCTTTCTATCTTTCTGCTCCATCCTTCTTCTTCTAAAACTGCTATCCTTTCAGATTGACTCCCTACTCATAAGAATAAAAAGGTCAATCAGACCATTTGTAAAATCTGTCCTTTGGCTAAACAAAAACACTTACCTTTTCAATCTCATAATAACATTTGTGATGAACCTTTTGATCTGATTCACATTGACATTTGGGGCCCTTTTTCAGTTGAAACCACAGAAGGTTTTCGATATTTTTGAACCATAGTGGATGATCATTCAAGGGCTACTTGGGTCTATCTTCTCAAAAGTCAAAGAGAGTTTCTTCCCGAAGGGGGATGGAAAAATATAGCAACTCGTACTACCTAATATTCCGCTCTAGGCCTAGTGCTACTCGCAGTAGATTCAACCATCCGCCTAGATCGGAAAGAGATAGCTCTAAGAGCAGCTTTCCCCGTTCTGACCGGTGCATCCAGAGCAGAGCAACCTCCCCTCTCAGATTTTTTGAGTTAGCCATAGGTAGGAAAGATGCCCATTCTTTTGACCTGCCTTACCCTTCAGGGCAGTTCTTCCTTATGAAGGTGGGACTGTAAAAGAACCGGTTGAAGTACCAACTCCAACTACTGCTTTTTCTACTGCAGCTACGGCTGCTGATCGATCTAGTCCTTTGATCTAGTCTAATCTTTTTCCCGGTAGCCGGTAGAAGTAAGTCTAATGTACTATAGCCGAAAGGCATTAAGCTAATCATGGTTCCCGCTCTTAGCCGTTGGGAGTCCGATGCGATGGGCAGCGCAGCCAAGCTTGATATCTTCGGTTCTCCTTCTTCTCTCTATTGAATGATTCCTGGGATGGGAGAGAGTAGGTCTCTCGTCATTCTCGGTGAACTGCAGCGTCTTCCCACGATTGGAGAGTTGCCTTAGACATTGCTCGAAATAACAATAAGCCGGATCTAATAATAAAATTCCACTTCAGCTGGCCACTTGGATTTCTTCTTGCTTCCCCGCCAACTGCCCTTGCTCATGAAAGAGATAAGTGGCTTTACTGTTATCTTGTTCTTTGCCATATCTTTCCTTGCTGGGCTAATAAGATTAGGGAAAAATAAGATATAGACTATGTATATCCATTTCTTCCTCTCTTTCTTACTTCGATTCTGGTCGTAGCCCTTATGAGACGGGTAGGATAGGATTAATATCCGTAGTAGAAATCGAGGTTTCAGTGATCTCGTGCTAGTGCCCTTATCATTTCACTAATCAAGAGAAGCGCTGGCTTCTTTAAGTTCAAAACTGCAGAAAGTGCTCTTCACCCGCTCCGCTCTCTTCACTTGCTTCCCCTTACTTCGTTTGAGGACTTGTTCTGTAGCTTTCTCACCTAAAAGATTAGCTCCTTTATCGCCGAAAAGATGCTTTATAAATGCATTCCCTATGGACTGCAAAAATATGGACACTCGGGCACCACCATCTGGAAATTTGATGACTGGCATAAGATTCACGTCAAGTTCAGAAAGGTATTATTATCGCTTAGCGCTTGTGCTAAGGTAGCTTTTTCTAAAAAATACCCTACCTTAACCTATTTAGATGTAGAACCCGTCTAGTGGCTTACAGAGAGATGAAGATTTTTACTTGGTTTAGCTGTCATAGTGGAGCGAAGGGACCCATTGGAGTCTGGGGCCCTAGCGTGACTCCTTAGTCTACTTACAGTGCATTAAGTACTTCTCCCCTTTCCTTTATTGATTGCACGAGCATCATAGTCTTAGTCGTTCTATGACACTAGTTGAGTCTTTTCCGCAATACATTTTTCCGTTGATTTAGTTGAGTTAGTCGAAGGAGTAAGGCCCCTATGAGAACTAGCGAAGCTATTGGTGGATAAAGATTCCTTCTCTTTAACTACGTGACTAACCCACTCTAAATCTCTTTTAACCACTGAAAGCTAGGAGTCAGGTAGAGGGTAGTCAGAGATGAAGTTAGAGTCGGCACCTCTCAGAGTGAGCGAAGTGGTGGATAATAGATCTTACCTTCTGTAATCACTGCAAGCCAATGCTTGTTGGTTCGAAGTAATGCTCCTTTTCGGACTTCACAGTACTGTACCAGAGATCGGGTCGAAGAAGGCACTGAAAGAGATAGTGAAACTTTAGATTTGGTATTCGTCCTAAATGTAGGCAAGAAGAACTGAAGGCTCAAAAGATTCCATTCTTGCTGCTGGTAGCCGGTCTGCCGGTCGATAAGCAGCTACAGGACGAGAGCTAAGCTAGCCTGCCGCCAACCAAGCAAATGCGCTATCCCGATGTCGCTTCCTTACTTGTTGTATCCAAGCAAGTAAACTACCTTTGATTTGAATGAATGAGGAACGAAGGCGCATGCAAGAGAAAAGAGGGCATATGAACTTCTACTTCTTAGTAAAAAGGCTGACTCCTAGGATTGACTGGGTGAGGATCCCCCACCGTAGCAGCTCTTATCCTATCTGCTCTTGGCATAGAAGCTTTCTTCCTTTCTGCTTATGGTCTTCCTACTCCTCGCTTCGGGCACTATAAGGGCTAGCTGGCTTTCTTTCCTTGGCAAAGTAAGGGTATAATAGTCTAGCAAGGATTATTAAACGAGATTTTTAACAACTGGGAAAACTTCAATCACTGAAGGAAAAGGCAATGTACCTTCTGGAACCCCTGTCCCTCACTAAAATAGCCTCACAGCAGAAGGAGATTCCCTTGGACCGGGAAAGCTTTTAATAGGAGAATTTCTCACAAAGGCTAGACGCTACCTCTTTTCTTCCACTTCTCATTAAGGTGAAGTAAAGTTGAGCTTAGTGATGAGGCGGATTGGTAGTTTGCCAAGAGAGAAAGAAGGACAGAAAGAAGAATTCACCACAGGCCCTCGACAGTAGGATTCATTCCCATAGGGGCTAGTTAGACATCAACTAAAAGATTAGAAAGTCGGGGGGACAGAACCAATAGCCTACGAGCCGGCTTAGACTGTTAGTACGAGGAGATAGACCACAAGAAAGGAAATCTTTATAGCGTGAGGGGACTTATTCTATGGTCTTAGACCTTCATCACCATTCATTCGATACAAGATTCACTTTGACATGGGGAAGTGCCACACACCAGTGACTCCTTCAACAAATAAGGAAAAGTAATTCCTTGCTGCGGGAGAATAATGACTTGTAGCGGTTGAGGAGTTCTACAGAATCAAGGGGATTGAACCTTAGCCTACTAGGAAAAGGCTAGAGGACCACATCCGGAGGGACATAGGTACATACCTTCTTCAGTCCAAATGCAAGCATGGGGATTGAAATGAAGTTAAGGAAAGAAACCTTAGGCCGAGAAGAAAAAAAACAAAAAGTATGAGCTTTAAAGGGATTAGGCGCTTACAAGACGGATCTGATAGAAAGAAGGGGCCGACAGACAGAAGGAAGACCACAGACAGAGATGACTTAAGCAATTACCGATTCGAAGACTTCGACTGCTAACAAAATCTGGAATTTCTTAGTTCCTCAAAGTCCGATACGATTTGCTTTCCTCGATGACTAAGGAAAATCGCCAACCACCAGACTAAGAGGCCGGGGCTATGGTTCTAGACCCAAAAGAGGATAGCACCTCTGATTCGAAAAGACATTGAACTTGAACCACAAGGGAGTTTACTTGCTTACTTGTTAGAGTCAGGAATTGGTCCTTATTCGAATAATCCTTTTAGCGCTCCAAATATTGGGATCCTAGGCACATGGCCGTAAGGTGCCGAGCTTATCTGTAAATAGTTTCTCTGACAGGAGTGTGTCACGGTTCTCCATGCTAGGTGTACAGAGTACTCAGTTGGCTATAGTAGCGGTAGTTTCGTCTTCCATGCTCTCATCTGCCTTTCTTGCATGGCCGCCTTGTTAGCCTGTCCTTCTTCCTACCGTCTCCTTGAGTGGATCGGTCTCCTCTGTCTCTTCTTTTTGCCGCCTTAGAAAGTAGGTCTAGACCTAAGAATAGGAGTTGTGGTCTGCATTCTATCTATATGGGTATTCCAGCAAGCACAGCCTACTGGCTCCGTGACCGGTCGCAAAGGCCCCACCGTCACCCCTGTAATGAAGACAGACGAGAGAAGTCGACAACAAGAGGAAGGTTGGTACTGATGAGTGAGGGAACAAGCAAGGGATGAGCGCTGACGCGCGAAAGCCGTTGCGCTAACGCCCGTTTTCTTGCTGGGAAGAGCTCCGACCAAACGGAAGAATGGACTAACTGAAAGACCAGATGTTAAGACTTGACTTGTCACTATCCCTTGACTTGCCTTTACGGTAGCAGCTATGGTTGGTTGCTAAGGTGTGAAGCTAAAACCTTTGACTGAGAACCTACCCTACTTTGGCTTTCGCTTGCAGATACAAGAAAATGAGATTCACGATGGTGAAAGAGGAAAATCCATTCTGCAATTCTTTGGCTCTAGCTGATGCGGGCTAGATCGGGTCTTGCCGAGCTAGGTGGCTTACATTCGTCTGTCCTACTACTACGCTAGCGGGAGCGAGAGTCCTTACCTTGCTAAAAGTCTCTCTTTATTTCGCATACTTGCCTTCCGCTTCTGTTCCGACTTTCAGCTCTCGCAGTAGCGATTCTCTCTTTTTCGTTACACCAGTCTTCCAACGAATCTTGACTTATTAGTCATCCTCGAAAATCCACATTGACATGGCGAACAGGCCCCCCGGTCCACTATTGCTCATGTTCAGCAAACAGCTATGGCACACGCATACCAAGAAACGGAAGGTAAGCCAACACACCAGTCGGCGGGGCGCCGGCACGGCCTTGTTAAGGCTCCCCTCGTTGGCGTCAGACCAGTAGCGAAAGAAGGTATGAGATCGGATCTCCTACTGAACAAGGAGAATAAGCTAGCTAAGACTAGCCCGTAGCCAGCATTGCTTTGACTCAAAAGATGAGTTTTCAGAGGGCAGAATCCACAATCGGTACAAGGGAGGCCCTTATTCAACTCTACCTCGCTTCTTGCTTCTATATTGCCGCACATGCGTAATTGAGTTTCCACTACGTTACACAACTACACCATCAGTTGGAGTACCCAAAAAGCTTGGAAAATTCCTTTTCTGAGCCGCCTACCTATTACCTATACCTATCCATTACTCGAATTCATTCTCTCATAAGGCGATCAGACAGGCAAGTCTAGCTCACAAGCAGCTGTGAAACGTCTTCCCCGATCTCTGCTGGTGTGTAATGCCAGTCAAAGTATAGAACAATCTATTGAGATGGCCTATCAGAATCATTCAGTAGTGGACTAGCCGCCCTAGCGGCGAAAGCAGTTCAGCCAGAACAGCTCTAGGCGGCGCACTCAATCAGCGAAGGAAGAACACGTAACTAAAGCGCTCCAACCAAACCAAAAGGGGCGCTAAGTGCACACTGCGTCTTTGTTAATTTCGTTGGATTGGATAATCTATAAACCAGCAGAAAGTATTGGCTTGGCAGGAAAGAAGGAAGGCGCTTTGAGCGGGCACACAAAAGAGAGCTTTTCAAAAAATCGAGCTAGGGAGTCTTCCTTTACCAATGAGTCCATAAGTATATACTACCTCCTAAAGAGGGCTCATTTCCTTGGACTTGATCCAGGTGTTCAGAAGTTTCATCCTGTCACTCTACCTCAAAGGCATTGTCCCTACCAAGTCAAAAGATTAAGATCTAGGGCTAGCCGGACAATGAAAACTTTCTCGACAAGCATGGAATTACACCTTTCTTTTTGAGCTAGTAAAAATTGCTTTGATAAAGATGGACCATTTCTGTGTACGAATATCCCTCGGGAAAGACACTTTTTGCCTCCACGTAAACGGATGAACAATATGGGATCAAAAACATCATCTAGTTTGTTTCGTTTGGGATACTGAAACCCAACCTTTCAGGTGTACAAATTAGCTCTTCAAAAAGTAGTTCCATGAGCTGATCGTAGACCACCCTCACCCCGACCGATCCTTCCCGGGGAATTTCCCGCTTGAAAGCATCTCACTAATGATCACATGGGGTACTTCTAGCATTACAAAGTTTGAAAAGTATGATATGTGGAACCAACATCTCGATGATAAATTTAATAGCTGGCTTTCTCTCTGAATGAGAAGTCTCGCATCTTGGCATTCCGCCTGTGGCTACTAATTCAATTGATAAAGTTCCTTTGATGATATACCGCGCACGGGCGCCAGCAGATGGCTACACTTTTTGAGTCTTTTTTATATATCGTATGCAATGAAGGCAGGCTCATAGGGGAAATCCCAAAGGATATAGGCTTCGGTCAATGGTGCTGTTTGAAGCTTTCTTTCTAAGGAACCAAGGAATGTGAATTTACTTATTTAGGGGTTGACTGCCTTACCTTCTATTCTTTTAGTAAAGGTAGTAAAGGGCGTTAGCGCTTTCCTAAAAGAATCTCAAGTAAAGGGGGGCATGTATCCACTTTTTCTTTTGTAAAGAAAGAGGGCTACTTCACCACCCGCTACTAATAATCTAAAGGGTTCACAGCGAGTTCAGTCTATAATGACGGAACGTTTACGCCGGAGGGGTTTGTCTCCATGGAACGAGTATTCACTACCGCTTACAGCGCCTTCATTCACTCGTCTTGCTACTTCGGAACTCTTTCGCGGACACGTGGAGTCGAACGTCTCTCTACAATGTACCGTAGGTAGACTTATGATTACTGATTATTGTAGGTGCTTTAGTGGTTTAGAGACTGTTCTCTTGCTACCAATTTCTTTCTTTGTAGTCTAATAGATCGACATGTTCTAGCGGATCTAAAGTAGGTTTGTGTTCCGCAACAGAAAGAGGTTTTGTTCTGCCGAGAATATTTCAAAGGGGGAAGCCTCGAAAGGCATACGAGTGCACCTCTCGTAGACGAGTACCGACTCAGTCCGCTCCTACTGCGCGGGAGTATCAGCAGGTCGTAGTGAGCATCCCGGGACGGCCGACCGCCTGAAACAAAAATTAAAACCTGTTGAAGATCCTTGTGGCTCCGGATCCTTCCAATCCAGCCGATTCCGAATCGACCAATTTCGGGGTCTTTTGCAGCGAAGGCCTGTCATCGAATTCTTCAAACTTGGGGCTGAATGAAACTAAACCATGATTGATCTTACTATCAATCTGTCATACAGAGGCTTAACTCTGGCTCTCTCTACGGGTGGAGGGAGAGTTTACGTCAAGTTGAGCTGAAAGCGAAGAGTTGTTGTAGATAAGTAGAAGTAGATCAGGGCTTCAAAAGACAGTGACTCAAAGCAAGCATTAAGAGGAAATAAAAAGATTCGTATGAAGAGGTCCTCAACCCTATGATCTTTAGATTTGGAAGGAATGAGAGGGCCCACATCAAAAGGTAGTTGAACCTACATAGCGAAAAGAAAGCGCTGAATTACATCCACCCTTACGCACGTGAAATCCTTTTATGCCCACCCGCCTAATGTGCTGAAGTGGCTCATGATAGATAGTCTGATCATAAGACTATTCTCAAGGAGCCTTACTGATCAAGTTATGGAATGGTACTTCACTCTCCCTAGGTATTCATTTCAATCCTTTGCCCTCCTTGTCGAAAAGTATTTAGAACGCTTCTCAGCTATCACAAAGAGGGAAATGTTGATTCAATCGACCTAGAAACACAATCCTGGTGAGAGCTTTTAATCATACCCCGGTAAGGATTGAGGTCCTTTACCTCAAGAAACCATTTTACCTACCAACTAACTTATCAAAATCTTTTTTTCACCCAAAGAGGCTATTATCTATAATCCTTCCGGTCTAGTTCGAGGAGGCGGGGTGGGGTAAGAACTTGTAAAGGGCACAACTAAAAAAGGGTCATCTTCGAATTACTGACGGAAAAGAGAATAGCGAATCCAACTTTCGAATCCGGAATGAGAATGCAGTAGGAGATGGGGCGGGCCCAATCTTCCTATCAAACTAATCATATATGCCAAGCTCCTCTTAGCCCTATAGTCTTTCTCCCTTCAAAATTTTGACAAATGATTCAAGACCTGAACTGAAAGAGACTCTACAAACAAAGCTTTCCGACTCGGCCTTAATTAAGTTAAGAAGCTTGTATCCTTTGGATTATTGGGACCTAACGAGCCAGGACAGCCTATACCGAAGGTTTCGAAGAAAATGAGTACCCTGAAAATTTCTAGGGCTTGCTTTGTTTGGATGTTATTGCCTTTGCCTTCACGCCAGCTTGCTCTCTCATCCCTCCCACTTTTGCCTATACTTATGCTTCTATTCTCTCTACTGGTTGATCGACGAGTCTACTGGCATCTAGAGCAGTATATGAACTTCAAGGTATGCCACTAGACCAGGTGCTCGCTATAGCTATAGAGGCTACGAACAATGGGCTATAGCTTTGTTGGAATTGATTCTAATCGAGGTAGTGTATAGGACTAAATCCGCGTATGGAATCACAATCTCTGCTGCTAGCTTTGCACTCGGAGGATCTGAATGAAAATTGCTCCGAGATGGAACCGAGCAAAGCGCAGAAGCTAGAGCTAAAGCAAGGTACAAAGCTACAGCTAGCAAGCTTTGATAGTACTCGACTGAAAGGAGAGGGCTTATCAAAGCCTGCCCAACAAGTTGAAGAGTTTTTGCTGCAAAAGAAAAGCTAGGAGCAAGCCAAAGAGCGAGTGAGGTCTACTCCACGTAGCCAAGTCTTGTCAAAGCCCAAGCCCAAGTTGAAGCTGCTCTTGCCAAAGCTCTTTAACCAGTTCCTCAAGGACAAGAATAGCTAATCCGCAAGGAAAGATAGATTAGATTACAGTCCTATCAGTGCAACGGCCGCTTTCTCCCCATCTGGCCTCAAAGAGGCCTGGGCATAAGCACTCTACCTGACATCCTTCCTTCCCCCTTCTTTGCCAAGAGTAACGGATTCAGTCTAGGCTGAGCTCAGTCTTCCCTGAAAGAAAAGTAGTGGTCGTGCAAGAGACCGGGCTATTATGTTTTCCTTGGCTCATCATTGATCTCTTGAAAAAGCAAGAAAGAAGAAACTGTATCCAAGTCCAGCACAGAAGCCGAGTACCGTGCCATGTCTTCTGTTGAGTAATTCTTTTTTGCTTTGCTTATAGCTTTAGAAGAGTAGTGGCAGAGTTCAGTCAAGCGTTAGCAACGTCTTGCCCAAGTTTCGGAGGGACAGGGCTGGCTCTCTAGCAATAAGTCGAGTAAGCGAAAGTTCGATTCCGAACCTTGCCGCTGACTTTGATTTAAACACGATCTTTCTTGGGGAGTCTCGCTCTGAAGAAAAAGAAGGTTCCAATGAATCCAAGGAAAAGAGTACATTATAGCCATGACCAGCTAAAGATCACTGCCATCTCACGAATTGGATTCGAACCAATCAATCTCCGATACCTTTAGAAGATCGTGAGTGGGTCTGTCGTCCTCCTCATTATAGTCCTCCTAAAATCAATAGCATTTCGTCGGAATACATCCTGTCTTTTCACTTTAGTAGTCCTATGCATAGTAAGTACTATAGCCCCAATCATTGCTACTAATAAAATAAGACTAGAAACTAAAAACCAGACAAAATAGTATGTATAAAGTAAATTTCCCAATGTTTCCAAATTAGTCCAACTTCGTACCTTTCCGGCATAAACCGTATATCTCAGGGAGGTCGTATTTCTTTGGGTTGGTAGTAATGGAATGCTTTCATTATCTAAAATGAAGAACATTTCCCACCAAAAGATCAGTCCAATAATACCACTCACTGGTAAATAACGCAAGACTTCTTCGTGAATCTCCGCTATTTGAATATGGAACATCATAACAACGAATAGGAATGAAACGGCTATAGCTCCTATATAAACTACTAGGAAGATCATAGCGAAGAAGTCGAGACCTAACAAAAGAAGTAAACCTGAAGTGTCGCGAAAGACTGGGATGGGAAACGAAACGGAATGTACCGGATTTTTAGCACGTACAACCATCAAACCAGAGACCAAAGCAGGGCTTGACAAAACAGAAAGTATCATGGTACGTCGTCCTTCCCTGAAATTGAACTTTCGTGCTGGAGCAAGAACTAGCATGAAAGTAGATCTATTACGACCAGCGCGGTTGTTCATATTTCATTTTCTTCTTAGAGAGCATTCACTAAGTTACTTATGGAATCTCAAATCTCGTAAAATCCATTTCTAGGCCCTGACCTTTTGAAGGCACTGCTCTGTTTGGACCTTTTCTTTGACATTCCAAGGATAAGTCTTTCGCACAAGATAAAGACCACTCTTTCGAAAAGAATTCGTGCATTTCTATCAATCGAGCCAGTACAGGTTTAGGGTGAAGAGCTAAGCCCAAACTCCTAGTTAGGCAATTGGTCAAGATCGGTAGAAGAGGCCTGTCCTGCTTTACTTTGACTCTTTCCTTGACGTGGTTAGATTGCTTTGAACAGCCTGGTTTCTTCTAAGATTTTAACCCCAACGACAATGAACGGGCATTTTCGGGGACTAGCCCGCTTCCCATTACTCAAGAAGGGCAATTGTCCGGTCCTCTTTCATGTGGAATCGTTTTAGATCGTACCCAAGCCCGCCCGGGGTTAGTGGGCTGGCACAAACGCTGGATCGAAATCGCGCCGGTATGTATTCTTGTCATCAGCCACTTGCTCGACCATTCATTTACTGAGCTATTTTTATAAATTGGAATTTGTTTCTTCGTCTTTCAATTTATAATTTAGGAGTAATTAACCGTGACACGTTCACTAAAAAAAATCCTTCTCGAGCTAAAAGCTCGTTTATTCTTTTCATTCGTGCATCTGGGCTTGTAGTTGCGTTGCAAGCAATTATCTCTCTCAGGCATACCCGAGAGTTTCCCCCATTTCGTTTCGCTTTCGAGCGAGGTCCTTATTTCTTTTATGCAATTAAATTTCTTCTATAACAACAGGATGCTATTGCTTGCTGGCTACGAATCCCATTTCACGAAATGACTTTCCTTTCTTAGACTAAGTCTCTTACTCTTACTTGAGATCTTATCTTGTATTCTTTATAAGCTGTGTTACGAGTTCTAGCAAGCCTTAAGCTAGTTATCATTATTATTATTATAAAATACATCAAAGTGAGTACAGCAAGTCTTGAATCAGGTTTTTCCAAGGGTTGGAAGTGAGCTTTTCGTTTCTAGTCCTTGGTCATCAAGATCAAGCGAGTAGGAAAGGAGTGAGCCCAAAAAAGGGAAGGTTATAGGTCCAAGGGTCGCTCCTTCCATTTTTATCTATCATATCCTAGATAACTTACTGCACTTCCCCGTGATGGCTAACCTCCTTCTTTCTTTATTTCGGGGCTTGGCGTAGGCGCAATTTACAGGCGTAGAAACTTTTCTCCGGGTATTGTTTCTGTTGCAAGCAAGGGGTTAGGCTCGAAGCAACTAGGCTATCAGGGATCCACGGCCTTTCTTCCGTTTCTCAATATCAACTCCCGATTCTCGCTCCATTTATATCTATATTGATATAAACAAGTATTTCGTTTCGCTCGTACGTTCAATTTCATCACTTCGTAACCTTTACTTGATCACTGGACGGCTTTACCTTTGCTTTCAATCTGTCTTGTGTCACGTAAGCAAAACTCACTTGTTGGCTTACACAACTAGGCGTTAGGAGCGTAGAAGCGAGAGTGGGGTAAAACGAGTGTAATATACTTTACACGAGAGGTCAAGAGGCGGTGCCCGTATGGTTACCACCTAAAGCGGCTCTAGACTTTCCACCCAGGCCTAAAAACGGTTATTGACAAAACTTAACGATTAAGCTTTGCATGGGAAGCTGCCACCTGTCTCTAATAGGAACCGAGTCGCTAAAAGCAGGAGTTTCATCAGCATCGAGTTCTTGAGCCCACGGAACGGGGAGTGTTAACGAGTCACTAACCCGTAGTGCGTAAGAGTCACGTACCCCTTAGTCTGGGTAAAGCTTCCTAAACCTCGCGATTCGACCGTTGGAGCTGAGTCAATCTTGCCAAATTGGCAACTTGAATGTCTGGGTCTGTCCTATAGAATTGCTCATGGAACTTGCTTTCCAGATCGTATCAACTGTTAATAGAGTTTGGAGGGATGTTCATATACCAGGGGAAGGCCGATTTTGTAAGAGAGTTGGCAAAGAGCCTCAACTTGAGGTAGTCCTTGGACAAAAGGCTAGTTCAGTCACTTCCGGATGAATAAGAGTTCTCTTTCTCGTGTAAGGAACGAAGTCACTCCACTAAAAGAGGAAGGCGGGGAGATAGGTTGAGGGAGGAAGTCTGGTCCTAAGGGCATTTTTGAACTCGATAGAGGAAGGGGGGGTCGAGCATCTTCAATCCTGTACCTGGGGGAAAGCAAAGCTGTGCCTAGCATTTTCTTTCTCGTTATAGAGAGTATCGCGGAGAAAAGGAACTTTCATGCTTCGAATGAAAAGTCTCGCTTCAGGTCGACTACCGATCTGCGAAGACATCGCTTACAGAGAGTTGACCAGACTAAAGTCCCTATAACTATGGAAAATTTGATCAACGGACTGCCATTTTTTTCGTGGATATTATTATCCGCCCTTAGTCAGTAATGAAAAAATCATAAACTATTCTCCGACGTTTTCTTTACTTCACTCGCCGATTAAAGACTAACAAAGGAAGGAGAGACGGAAACAAAGCAGGAAGTCTTCGTCGCATCATACCGGGTTAAGGACTTACGCTTAGTGAATCCCCACAAAAATATCATATTAAATGTAAGGAAATCCTCTCTGTTAATATCGGATTTGAAAAAATGACTTTATGAAGCAAAGACTAGAAACCGAAAGTAAGTCCAGCTAGCAACTTAATTTCATGCTTTCAAGCTGAATGCGCTCATTCCCTCTAACCATAGAACTATAGCTATAGTTTGCTTTCCACTTGCAAAGAAAGAGCTTTCTAGAGTCAAGTAAGGATAGATTCACTATCTTCTGCCTTTCCTGCCCTCGAGTTAGATGCCTTTCAAGTGCCTATGAATTCATCCTAAGGCAAAAGCATTTACAGGAAGAATGACTAGAACTACAAGACCTACTAGATTTTTTTCTTATACGCCTGCAAACAAACTCTTCTCGCCTCGGGATAGAACTCGATCTTCAGCCCTTACCACGATTCTCTCAAAATAAAGAAGGAGATTCATCTGCCTAAGTAAGGGGTCGCAGAGAGGCTTAGTGTGAGTCACTTCACTCGGGAAAGAACAAAGAAAGGGCAATCAATTGTTTAAGCTAAGCTGTCAATAAAAAATCTTTTTTAGTCATTTTACTGCGGAAAAGCCTACTAAGGTCCGCTCGAGGTTATCTTCTTCCTGATTCAATCAATAGCAGCTCCTTCTTTTCTTGCTCACAGGGCAAGGCTCGAAGCTATTTGAGTTGCGCTCTTTCTACGGCCTGCTTTTTCCCGGCTCGGCATGCACTCTATCGACAGCATTTTTTGTGTCAAGACCAACTCAGTTAAGGCTCGTTCAAAAAGAGATATATGTGGAAAGGTTCCCCTCTTGAGGGGCCTTTTAGTCGGTCAGCAGAGTGACCTTCCACTCATCCATTTATAAAGACGTTTTTGTATACTCTTCATTTTGCTATTAATGTTACTTATGGGGGCTCCTCGTGGAGGTTAATAATCGAATAAGACTCAAGTCTGACCTTCACGCTCTTTAGTTCATCTCGGTAGAACAAGGAAAAAGCCTATGTAGTGGATTCGAGTACCACAAGAGCGCACATTAATTACTAATCAGCTGCTTTTCATTCAAGGAAGGGCATGATTCAATAATGAAAATCTTCTTTCGCGGTCCTGATTGAATGAATCAACTATTTCATTTTATCTGTGATCGAATCTTCATACAATAGTCGTTTAACTTAAGAACCTTCATCCGCCCGGCCGGCATAGCATCCGAGCATTCATTCGATTACCTATCTTTTATCTTTGATGCCATCTGGTCTGGACTGCCTTCTTCAGTTGTTGGTAAACTAACCGTTCTCCCAGCAGTTAGAAAAAAACGTTGGCTTGCGATTATACTTTCTGGGATAACAGGCAGTTAGTTATATATATGCGTTGAAAGTCTTCGTCTGCTCTATCGAGCTCTTAAACCTGCCTTCGTTTAGTATTCTTGAGTTCTCTTTCTGAAAAATCTTCTTTCGGCTTTCTTTGCTTTGGCCTGGTATTCTTTGTTGGCTTGGTGCTCTCATAGCATAGCTTCATCGCTCATGTCAGATTCAGATGTGGAAAATAGATATAAATAAAGAGTTTTTCGCCTTGTTCTTCATAGTGAATCCGCAGGTGTCCGGTTGAATGGAAGCTTCTGTTAGAGAGAGCGGATGCCCTTCTTCTTGTCGGATGAGGTTTTATTGGGGAGAAGTGTCCTCGATCAAACTCGAAATTTCTTAAGAGAACAAAGAGAAATCGTCGGGACACAGGTTCCCACTGATTCATCACTCGAAGTGAGAATGGTTTTTCCACACCAAACTCCTCTTCGTGATATTATCACATCGGCTACGGTGTCTTATTCGGTCGTACCTTGTGAATCTGGTGCCCCCTCTCAAAGGAGCCCAGCTCCAGTTCCTCAATTGGACCAACCAAAATCCACGGAGTGCGAACAAATCTTTTTAAAAAGGATAAGATCTTTCCCCTTTTGAGTCAAATATTTTCTCTTGATATGATAATGGGGCCGTCTCAAAAACCAATTACAATGGTGATTTCTAATGACCGCCCGCCCCATCTATGGATGAATCGCCCCACCCCGAAGGTGTAAGCAGTCAGTAAGAAAGAAGCATGTCTTTGCTTCCCTTCCCATATTTTTCAAGACCACAATATGGTCTGCAAGGTCTTGCTAGGCGATAAGTTTTTTTAATTAAGCTCTGCTCCTAGTCCTAAGGAGTCCTGGCAAAGGACTAGGAAAGGAGTAAGCCAAACAAAAAGAAAGACACCAAAAGTAACAACCACCAAGATAGGTATAGTGATTCGATCTTTTGATCATCCATTTTTGTTTGGAAAAGCATTTTTGGGGGCTTCCGCCCACGGAAGATTGGATTGCCTGAATCACGAGTCTTATATACTGTGTTACGATCACCTCATATTGAAAAAAAGTCCAGAGAACCATTTTCAATGGAAATCCAGAAAAAATTTCTGGTCATAAAAAAAGAAAGGCATGAATTGCGCAAGAAGTTCTTTTGGTTAAAACGCCAGCTTATATTTGGCATATTTAATCCTATTTTCTTGCGTTGACCCGTTCCTGAACCAGAACAACCAGGGGGGTAGAAGAAAAGGGGATCAAAATGTCCCATCAATTGAGGGCTTTACGGACCTTTCCCACCCCCCTTTCCATTCTTCCTTCCCCTTTTTCAAGAAAGAAGCTCCCTCTTATAATGTTTGAAACGAAAGAATCTCAATGCCAATGAGAAATCTGGTTCGATGGCTGTTCTCCACTAACCACAAGGATATAGGGACTCTATATTTCATCTTCGGTGCCATTGCTGGAGTGATGGGCACATGCTTTTCAGTACTGATTCGTATGGAATTAGCACGACCCGGCGATCAAATTCTTGGTGGAAATCATCAACTTTATAATGTTTTAATAACGGCTCACGCTTTTTTAATGATCTTTTTTATGGTTATGCCGGCGATGATAGGTGGATTTGGTAATTGGTTTGTTCCGATTCTGATAGGTGCACCTGACATGGCATTTCCACGATTAAATAATATTTCATTCTGGTTGTTGCCACCAAGTCTCTTGCTCCTATTAAGCTCAGCCTTAGTAGAAGTGGGTAGCGGCACTGGGTGGACGGTCTATCCGCCCTTAAGTGGTATTACCAGCCATTCTGGAGGAGCAGTTGATTTAGCAATTTTTAGTCTTCATTTATCTGGTGTTTCATCCATTTTAGGTTCTATCAATTTTATAACAACTATCTTCAACATGCGTGGACCTGGAATGACTATGCATAGATTACCCTTATTTGTGTGGTCCGTTCTAGTGACAGCATTCCTACTTTTATTATCACTTCCGGTACTGGCAGGGGCAATTACCATGTTATTAACCGATCGAAACTTTAATACAACCTTTTTTGATCCCGCCGGAGGGGGAGACCCCATATTATACCAGCATCTTTTTTGGTTCTTCGGTCATCCAGAGGTCTATATTCTCATTCTGCCTGGATTCGGTATCATAAGTCATATCGTTTCGACTTTTTCGGGAAAACCGGTCTTCGGGTATCTAGGCATGGTTTATGCCATGATCAGTATAGGTGTTCTTGGATTTCTTGTTTGGGCTCATCATATGTTTACTGTGGGCTTAGACGTTGATACCCGTGCCTACTTCACCGCAGCAACCATGATCATAGCTGTCCCCACTGGAATCAAAATCTTTAGTTGGATCGCTACCATGTGGGGGGGTTCGATACAATACAAAACACCCATGTTATTTGCTATAGGTTTTATTTTTTTGTTTACCATAGGTGGACTCACTGGAATAGTCCTGGCAAATTCTGGGCTAGACATTGCTCTACATGATACTTATTATGTGGTTGCACATTTCCATTATGTACTTTCTATGGGAGCCGTTTTTGCTTTATTTGCAGGATTTTACTATTGGGTGGGTAAAATATTTGGTCGGACCTACCCTGAAACTTTAGGTCAAATCCATTTTTGGATCACATTTTTCGGGGTTAATCTCACTTTCTTTCCAATGCATTTTTTAGGGCTTTCGGGTATGCCACGTCGCATTCCAGATTATCCAGATGCTTACGCTGGATGGAATGCCCTTAGCAGTTTTGGCTCTTATATATCCGTAGTTGGGATTTGTTGTTTTTTTGTGGTCGTCACATTCACTTTAACCAGTAGAAAGAACAAAAGGCAAAAGGCGAACAGTCCTTGGACTGTTGAACAGAATTCCACCACACTAGAATGGATGGTACAAAGTCCCCCAGCTTTTCATACTTTTGGAGAACTTCCAGCTATCAAGGAGACAGACGAAAAACAAAAAAAGAAAGACAAATAAACTTGAACGGCTTACGTCACGTCCTTTTTTTTCGTCTGTATAAGATATGACCGGAAGATTAAAGAGATCGTGGAGGGTGGGATCGGGGTCCAGAGAAGGGAATACCATTTAAGGTATTTGAGCCACATAGTCATCCAATTACGGATTTCTTTGTACTCAGACATCTCCCTTTCCTTAGGGAACCGCCACTCTTCGTCTGGAGGCAGTTCAAGCTTAAACAGCTTGTGCTCCTTCAGAACCCGGGCAACAAGACTTTAAGATAGGGACTGAGAGGTTTCCCTCTTCCAATCCACCATTCCAAAGGTTGTTAAGTCAACAAGTTCTGAAGATAAGGATGCAGACACAGCGGTAGACTGCGCTTCCACCGCCTAGATAAGGCAGAAGGATTACCGAGTTGTCCCAACACACGGTATCCACCACCAGCTAATCTAACTACAGTCTTATTACTAAGATTGTAGCGACGAGCCAACTGTTGGTATTGTATGTGAGAGTTTGCCGCGAGTACTGCTTTTGCAGAAACAGGTGATAAGTTAATAGGTAATCCTGTTAAAGGCTTCTTCCGATATGATCTTTTAGGATCATATGGAGGATCACCCTGAACAGTTTCCCGTTCTCTCATTACCCAAAACTGCTTGGCAAACTCGAAGGCACCAGTTGAAGATTCCAAACTTTTTGAGGATGAAATCTCCACCTGAAGTTCCTTTAACAGGTTCTGGTACTCTCTCGCTACCTCCTTATCAGCAATGACAATGTCATCACCGAGAAGGGCATAGTGACGGAATGGATATTTCCGATCTTTGTCTACCGAGTCCGCTACTAACCACAGCATATAATGGTGGCTTAGTGCAAACAAGGCCCAGGAGCCGTAGTAGCCCAATGGTTGCCCAGCAACAAAGACAAGTGTTGAATCTTTCTTCACCATAGGTTTGTTTTTCAACATCACACGTGTTCATGGCCAAACAACCAACCATTAACAATGCATGAAGCCAAAGTTGGTCCGAATATACATGCTACTAATTCATGTATAGTGGACACAGGCCATCGATCAGTAGCAGCAGACAGATCAAACTGCGATGATAAGTCTTGCCCACTGCGTTTAACCGATGGATGGGACGCGAGTGATCGTAAGTCCCATCTGTGGGAATCCGCCGAAACCCTTTATGCAAGGGCATGGTGGAGATCCAAGGAATGTACAGGCAGCAAAGAGCTTTGAAACGTTCTTTGATTTGCTGGTGCACCTGCCCGTCCCACTTCTTTGATTGGGGTTACAATAGGGCCGGAAAGTCGCAGCCGATATTGGCTTCGCTAACTTTATAATCCGACAGATTGAGAACCATGATAGATAAAGACGGATAAGCATATCAGCCCGTTCATCACGCTGTGCTATCACATGCCTATGATGAATTGGGCTGATAGTTGGCGGATCTGCCTTATCTTGCTTATTTAAGCAAAAGGCGATCCACTATTGTAGTCTTCTTGATCTATCAAGTCAAGAGGGCGAGGCCCCCTTTACTTAGCTTAGGACGAGGGGGGCGAAGAAGCGGGAATGTGGGTCTTCGTCGCATCTATTGAGCTAACTGGTAAATGAGAGCCTTCGATACGTGCTCGCTACTGCAGCAGCTAGAGAAGTACGGATTCGGACATGGGAGCATTAGGAAGATTCTTTCTAGCTTATGTGATTCACCTTTGAATCATGTGAGTCACTCCTTAACTAAGGAAAGAAGAGTTATTTATCAACCGCCCGTCACACTATGGGAGCTGGCCATGCCCGAAGTCGTTACCTTAACCGCAAGGAGGGGGACCAGAGAGAAGCGGTTCTCAGTTGTAGAACTTTAGACTATGGGAGCAGCAAGGCGAGTCACAGTGACGTCTTATACAGCCGAACTCACACACTTTAGTCTTTTTTCCACCATCCTCCGCCGTAGCAGAAGCAGCTGCGGTCGGAGACCTAAGAAATGGGGTAACCCTACCAGTTCAAAAGCGAGTTTTTGCTTAGTGACATCGGGGTCCTGGTTCTATGAAAAAGCTTACTTAATTGTCATTTCATACAGGCTTACAGAATGACTTAAAATTCGATTCCTGATCATACTGAAAAACGATTCCTTAGCACAAGCACTAAGTAACTTCTCAGTCGAGCATCTCCTCTCCGTCCCTCTGCTTTCAGTCAATTACCTGATCGTGCTGTCGTCTGCTTCAATCAGAGAATGGAATTCAATCTTGAAAAGGGCGCTAAGATTGACTTGGTTGTAAGAGAAGAGAGAGGATGGGAATTGCTGATTCCATTCTAAGGCATTTCTTTCTGTGTGGGACGATGCCGCAAGCAGAGCTGGAAACGCGGTAAGACTTTCTAGAGATAGCCTTCCAGACTCAATCTTTTGACGGGATCTTCTTTAGCTGAACCTGAGTTCGATTAAAGCTGGCCTGCGCCTAAGAAAAAGCCGTTTTTTGACCTCTCTCGTTGTTCGAGCTACTTCGTAACCTCTCCTTCAAGGATAGAAGCTAGAAGCAGATAGCAGCCATAGGGATAGGTATTCAATCGCTTGCTTTAAAAGGTATGAGATTGCTCGCAGAGGACTAAGGTCGACAGATAGGGATAGGCCAGCAAATGCAATGAGGAAGTCTTCTTCTTTTCTTGCTCGTAAGCGCTTCCCTTTTCTTGCGGATGAATTTCTCGAATACATATTGATTTTCTGTAAGTGAACGCCTACAAGACCATAGAGTAGGCAGAGGATGGAAAGCAAGCGGGAATTTGATTTCTTCCTGTGAGCGATGGAATTGATTACTAAGCTTTGGAGCGAACACAAGAGCAAGAAAGGTTTCGGTTTGTGAAGTCTGAGCATTGTAATTCCTGGAGTTGTTGTTACTCCTATACCTGTTTGAGGTGTTAGAGGACTTGTCTTGGAATACGCCTGATTGGATTCCATCCTCAATTCTCTACCCGATCTCTATGATAGCTTTGAAGTCGGGTAGGTATTGGGCATACATATGCTTTTGATACTCTGGCAAGAGGTTTTTCACTATCATTTCCAGTTGCCCCCCCTCCAGGGGTCTGGTTGTCATTTGGGATGCCCTTTTCCTCCATCTGGTAATGTACTCAGAGAAGGTCTCGGTTAGGTTGCAGCTTGGTGCTTTCTAAGTCACGCTTGGTTACATCTACCTCGATGTTGTAACTATCCTTATTGTTGAACTCATTGCATATGTCCTCCCAATTTCTTGAACTTGTCATCCAGGGAGAGGTTATGAAATAACTCGACTGAAAGGAGAAGAACGTAGAGAGGACACTGACCGGCGCTGCCTTAATTAGAACAACTGAGCAAGGGTTCCGAAGGAAGCACCCAAAGGTTGCATGTTCCCGGCATACATGAGGAGATGTGTCTTAGGGCATCCCGTTCCATCTAACTTGTCCATGTCGGGCATTTGAAACTTCGGGGGTAGCCCAGCATTGGGGAACACAACCAAGGAGGATGTGCCCACAATATCCTCATCTTTCTTAAAAGCCTTCCAGTTCTTTTCCATCTGGTCAATCCTCTTGATTAGCTTTGCTTCTATTTCTCTTTTCGTACCGGCATGACTCGGACCGATGGATGGCTGGAATTCTCCGTCCGATCAGCAGGAAGAGGCTCAGAGCCCTCCCTAAATAAGGATTTTAGGAAGAACAGGTCGAAGCTAAATTCCCTCGATAAGCGCTATAGAAGAGCGAATAAGCCTATACGCGATAGGCGAGAGGCTTTACCGCGAGAAGAGCCCAAATGCCCCCCGCTCGTTTAGTTCTTGGAAACGAGTGTTGTCATCTAGTAAAGGATGGTAAACGTCAGGGGCAACAGGCTCTGGGGTTTGGTGCTTGGTTTACGCTTTCCTCTTTATTTGGTACGCCGAGTGCTATTGCTTTCCCCGAAGCAGAGAAATACAATTCGAAATGAGCGCAAACATGAAAACCCTCTATTCTACCTTCCAAAATGAAATTCGCTCAATAGAGGGGCGACCAAATTGTGCTTTTGCTCAGCCCAGAATTTAGGCTGATCCAACTGAGCCATGCGATCGATAATACCTCTCTTTAACATTATTATCGCATCAACTTCAGCGTCGTTGACTTCCCTTTTAGGAGAAAAAGTCGCAATCCGATGCGAGATTTTTTGGTGTTGAATTTCCCAAAAAGGATCCTAACATGGAGCGGGAAAGGAAAGATTCATTAAGCGGTCATCGAGATCTTTACAGAAAAGAAAAGCATTACAAAAAACTCAAAGCCATGAACAAAGGGGATTGACTGAGAAGTAGAGCTAAGCGATCTATTGAATGAAGGGCAGGAATGAATGGACTGATTGATTGCCCCAGCTCAAAAGAAAAGGCAAGGGGGAAGATCAGTCTTGAATAAAAGAAGAGCTATCGTCGTGGACAGATAGACCACTTACCAAAAGAAAAAAAAATAAAGGAATTCCTTGCTCTACTAGTAAAGTAGAAATTAAAGTAGATGGTCCTAGGGACCTTAAAAGAAAGCAAATTATAAAGCATTCGAATTGACAACATGTGAGTGGCCCATAAACTCACTCTCCTGCAGCTGAAGAAATGAGGCACCTGCTGCCTGTTACGCTATTTTATCCCTCCAGCTACAACGTAGAAGTCAACCAGCTACGACGCCCTCCAGCGGACCCCCTTTAGATATCTATATATTAAGTGGCACACCTCGCTATACTATATTAATGAAGTGGGGGAGAACCCTAGGCACGCTCAGGCTTTGAGTGGAATAAATATGAAGCATTGAACCGATCGAGAAATAGGGAAGGCTCGAGAGACTGCATATAGTTGGCAGGGCCAACCAATTACGCTTACCAATGAATGATATGGGTTTTCAAAATGCTTAGGCCTCCTTCGGTTCATCAAGGAAAAACCCTACCCTCCCTTTCTGTCCTTGAGGCTGGGTTAATTGAACTAATCAAAGTGTCGCGGAAGCCCCTACTACAACCTTTGTTTGCTCAGGCTTACAGGAGCTAACGTTGAAACGTCTCCCCGGATCGAGATTCTAATTTTCCGCTCTCCGCCAGCTCCTGCACAAATCTCTTCTGCCACCGTTGGTTCTATCTTTAACATGCAAGCCTTTGAGTTCGGTTCCTATCTACCGTTGGTGTTAAAGGGAGCCGGCAGCTATTATTCAACTTTCATCTTTCTTTTCTTTGAATGAGGGGAATGTTTTTGCTAAAATGCTTCCTGGCTTGAAGTTGGGGGATTATCCTCTACCTTCTTTCAGGCTCACTCTAACAGTTCCTTCAGTCTGCCACTCTCTCTTTCTTATATCTGCTATTTGTTGCGGAAGGGCCCCAAGCGCACCGGGCCTCTCGAACGAACCTTCCGGTCGGGTCTTAAGGAGAGCAATCATAGACCAGGGGAGAAACCAGTTACAGGATCAGGAAGGTCAGAGCTGTCGTTGATATGCAAAACAGAGGAAAAGATATCCCTATAACCAATCTAACTTTTTAGGATTGTACCTTCGCGCACTCCTTTGTTCCACCACAGAGCATTACAAGCAAAAATATCCGACCTTTTTTTTTTTATAAGAGGGCAAGTCAATCGCATTAAGAAACTTTAAGGAATTCCAGGAGCGGGAGAAGCTGTAACTGAAGCAGGAGAACGGGAAATTCCATTTCAAAGAAGATAGATGAATGGGTACCCGATTGACATCGTAACCATTAACGAAAGAGAAAGGGCATTTAGAAGAATCTCAGAAACATGGCGATCGAATCGATTCGACCGATCAAGAACAGAGCGCGGCTAAGTCCTACCACTATTATTGCTTAAGCGCATTCATCCACAACAGAATCCACTCACTAAACTAAAGTCGAATAAAGTCCGTACGCTTGAATGAAGCCCTACCCCTACGCTTGAATGAACTCCTGAAACATCCACTTCAATTGATTCTACTTCATCTCCCCCGGGCACCCCTTTCTCTCCTTACCAGCCTGGACAAGACGGATGGGATGAAGGATAGCGGACAAAGCAAGCCAGCCAACAAAGATTGATGCAGTTGCTGTTGGGGACTTTCCCGGGGATGGGAGTCCTTCATATCATATGAGGATTCACCTCTGAAACTCGAAAGAGGGTCCTACCCTACGCCCGACAACAAGAATCGCCTGAGCCAATTAGCTGTTGCCGACCTGCTTCACTCCACCTCGCTTCCTTCCCCAGATTCTTTTGCCTACTCATTGACCAGTGACTTCGGCATCGAGACACTGACTCCCAGATCAGCTAACCACTCTTTGTAAGGCAGAGCAACTTTCTGATCCCCAATGACAATATCGTCACCAGTGGGATTGGGGGCTATGAGTTGAACTGAACTAGACCTGTAATCAAAACTGTGGACATGGGTGAACTCCTATCCTGTAGGGACTATCCCACATTGAATCGACAACAAGTATCTTTCAAAGATTGCTGCTTGAAACGAAGTCTGACTCTTCCGGATACGCAACGCCCCCTTCTGGAGGCCTTACGACGGCTACTTTTATTGAAGAATTCGGCGTAACGACAGCTTTCGATGGCAATCCTTTATTTCGGGAGCTTTTGGGAAGAAGTAGATTTCGTAATGGATATGTGAACCAACAGGAAATTGCGCGAAGAGTTGGAACTCTCTTCTTTCGTTAGAACTGGAAATTGCGTATATAGAGGCGGGTCTTAGAGGAGCATTACGGACAATAAGACTCCTGCTTTGGTCTCTGGTTTGATGGTTGAAGAGAAGGAACTGCCTAAGCAACTTTTACGCCCAAAAGTCCCATGCCTTTCTTGGTTGGACCAACCGGTGATTTCCTACAAGTCTTTTTGAGCAAAAAGCGGAACTACAAGAAAGCTTTCCTTATCTTTATGGATAACCAATCCATTTTAAAATATAGTTGGGAGACTTTACCCAAGAAATGGGTAAAAAAAATGGAAAGATCGAAACATGGGAATAGATCTGATACCAATACGGACTACCCATTTCAATTGTTGTGCTTTCTTAAATTGCATACCTATACAAGGTTTCAAGTTTTGATCGATATTTGCGGAGTTGATTATCCTTCTCGAAAACGAAGATTTGAAGTGGTCTATAATTTACTGAGTACTCGGTATAATTCACGCATTCGTGTACAAACCAGTGCAGACGAAGTAACACGAATATCTCCGGTAGTCAGTCTATTTCCATCAGCCGGCCGGTGGGAGCGAGAAGTTTGGGATATGTTTGGTGTTTCTTCCATCAATCATCCGGATCTACGTCGTATATCAACAGATTATGGTTTCGAGGGTCATCCATTACGAAAAGACCTTCCTCTGAGTGGATATGTAGAAGTACGCTATGATGATCCAGAGAAACGTGTGGTTTCTGAACCCATTGAGATGACCCAAGAATTTCGCTATTTCGATTCTGCTAGTCCTTGGGAACAACGTAACGACGGATAATTCAGAATCAGAATAAGTCCAGGGGACAAATCAATAGGAAATGCTATTTGCTTCGTAAGAATAAGAATGAACTACTATGAAATGAAAGAGTTTCACGGAAATTGTCTTGATCGTCGGATATCAATCATGAAAACAAAAAATAGGAAGAACGAACGATTTCCTGCAATTCTTCCCAATATGGAATGAGTCAAGAATCGAGCTACAAGTCTCGATCTATACGAAAGGCACTGGGTTTCTTTCGGTTTGCTTTCATTGATAGCAGGATGGCCTTACTCTCTCTATAGGAGTGCTAGCGCTTGACTAATAGAATATAAAAGGGGCCTGAAAAATGGAATGGAATAGGCTGCTACTCTAGGCTCGCTTCGCTTTTCAAGCTCCGCCCCTTATTGAAAACTAAAGTTTCGCGCTAGGCGCTTCCCTTTTTGCTCATAAGTAAGCGTTGATAGGAGCAGCAGGATGATGAATAGATAAATAAAGACCAATAAAAGAAATGGCAAGAAAAATTGGATATCGATAGAAAAAAGAACGATATGGAAAACAGGGAAAGGATTCTCTACAATGACACTGTAGACTAATTTACAAGGATGTAGCGCTTATCCACTCCAACTTCTCTAGTCCACTATTTCGCTTTCAGGTGATCTACGACCACCCTCTTGGCTCACCTGGTCTACTCCCACCCCTTTTTGGTTCAAAATCTCACGGGTTCCAATCCTGTCATCCCTACCTATTCTTCTCCTCTGGGCAGTAAGGAGGGATCCATTGAGATCGATTCAAATTGGACATAAATAATCTGTCATTTTTATAATATGATATATTAAAGTATATGCATGCAGGGTGTAGTATTGGGTTACAAAAAGAATCCTTTTCTTTACAGTCTTATCTATTGTGATAAGAAAGCGCTCTTAGTTCAGTTCGGTAGAACGTGGGTCTCCAAAACCCGATGTCGTGGGTTCAAATCCTACAGAGCGTGATTCCTTTCTTGTTAGGTCGAATTAGACTGAAATAACTTCACTAACTTGAACAGTAATATAAATCTCCTGTGGATTAAGAAAGGAGGAGGTCAATAAAAAAAAAGATAGGTAATATCTATCTAAAAATATGAATCCGAATTCCATTTAGAGATGCTTTGGAAACATTATTGTAATACGCATGGGAATGTACAATTCCCAGAGGGACTCCGTTTCAAAGAAATAGGGGAACATGCCTTTCTTATAGACGAGAATCTAAAAGATCAAATTCTCGGGCTAAACAAAATCTATTGTGATCTCATTAATCATGGATGGCACGGGCAGTATCTACTTTGTTCACATTCTGGATACGTATGGCCATATTATAGGTATGTAGTTAGGACTTTTTACTATGCATAGGACTACTAAAGTGAAAAGACAGGATGTATTCCGACGAAATGCTATTGATTTTAGGAGGACTATAATGAGGAGGACGACAGACCTATCACGATCGACTAAAACCTAGTTCACTCGCCGCTCTGTCATTGTCTGATTTTTGGTTGTTTGATCACACTCGAAATTATGTATTTACTTATAGTCTTTTTGCCCTTGCTCGGTAGTTCCGTAGCTGGTTTTTTCGGACGTTTTCTAGGATCAGAAGGAAGCGCTATAATTACTCTTACGTGCGTTTCATTCTCTTCATTATTATCTGTGATTGCATTTTATGAAGTCGCACCGGGAGCTAGTGCTTGCTATCTAAGAATTGCTCCATGGGTTTCATCGGAAATGTTTGATGCTTCTTGGGGCTTCTTTGGCGACCGTGAAGTCACCGGATGATTTGCCGAGTAGATAGATCAGATCCGGACGCGGCTGTTGCTCCGCGGCGATACGGACTCGACCCGCTCCTACCCACCACGGGCACCATAGCATGTCGGGAATAAGGGAGGACATACTGGACGTAACCACTCCCTTGGGGGCTGTGCCGCCCTGCCTTTCGATCGATACATAGTTGAGGAGGCCGATCACGAACGCTACAGGTGTGGGAGCGATCCTAGTCAGGGAAGGCTAAGACGGCGCCTCGCATATGGGTAGCAAGAGGGCGCTTATGCCCAGACGGTGGGGCCTTATGGGGAAGGGCCCAGCCCAATAGGGGCAGCACACCCCCCACTTCAAGCGCACCTCTGTATCGACTGAATCACTCTTTTGGTCTAGTCGGTGGAACCGGTGAACCACGCGAGATGGTTAGATGCGTGGGGCAGAGGGCTCGTAGTACGCCCTTTTCTTGATCCAGCCTTTCGCTTCGGTAGTTAATCACCTACTACAAAAAAAAGGGCAAGCCTGCACGCTCTATTTGAGACTACTAAGGCGGGCGGGGGACTCCTTCATTAGGGAAGGGAAGAAGGGGCCTAAGCACGGCAGATGCCGTACACTTGAGTGGCAAAGGAAAGCGAGACCGTACCTCTTTTTCCAAGGCCTTTTTGGACATATGGTTTCCGCAGAAAATCAAGTTGGTGAGCCGTGTGATGGGAAACCTTCCCGCACGGTTCGGAGAGCACTGAATTCGAATGAGAGGTTCCCCACCACATCATTGCATGCAAGGGCAGCTCCCTCGATTCGCAGATTGGTCCGACTCGTAATTCACTTCTGACTCCGTGTTCGATAGCCCGACCGTAGTGATGTTAATTGTGGTTACATCCATAAGTAGCTTGGTCCATCTTTATTCTATTTCATATATGTCTGAGGATCCGCATAGCCCTCGATTTATGTGTTATTTATCCATTCTTACTTTTTTTATGCCAATGTTGGTGACTGGAGATAACTCTCTTCAATTATTCTTGGGATGGGAGGGAGTAGGTCTTGCTTCATATTTGTTAATTCAGTTTTGGTTTACACGACTTCAGGCAGATAAAGCAGCTACAAAAGCTATGCTTGTCAATCGAGTAGGTGATTTTGGATTAGCTCCTGGGATTTCGGGTCGTTTTACTCTCTTTCAAACTGTAGACTTTTCTACCATTTTTGCTTGTGCTAGTGCCCCTAGAAATTCTTGGATTTCTCGTAATATGAGATTGAATGCCATAACTCTTATTTGTATTTTACTTTTTATTGGTGCTGTTGGAAAATCTGCACAGATAGGATCGCATACTTGGTTACCCGATGCTATGGAGGGTCCCACCCCAGTATCCGCTTTGATTCATGCAGCTACTATGGTAACAGCTGGCGTTTTCATGATAGCAAGGTGTTCTCCTTTATTTGAATACCCACCTACGGCTTTAATTGTTATTACTTTTGCAGGAGCTACGACGTCATTCCTTGCGGCAACCACTGGAATATTACAGAACGATCTAAAGAGGGTCATAGCTTATTCAACTTGCAGTCAATTAGGCTATATGATCTTTGCTTGCGGCATTTCTAACTATTCGGTTAGCGTCTTTCATTTAATGAATCACGCGTTTTTCAAAGCATTACTATTCCTGAGTGCGGGTTCGGTGATTCATGCCATGTCGGATGAGCAAGATATGCGGAAGATGGGGGGGCTTGCCTCCTCGTTCCCTTTTACCTATGCCATGATGCTCATGGGCAGCTTATCTCTAATTGGATTTCCTTTTCTAACTGGATTTTATTCCAAAGATGTGATCTTAGAGCTCGCTTACACTAAGTATACCATCAGTGGGAACTTTGCTTTCTGGTTGGGAAGTGTCTCTGTCCTTTTCACTTCTTATTACTCTTTTCGTTTACTTTTTCTAACATTTCTAGTACCAACTAATTCATTCGGGCGAGACATCTTACGATGTCATGATGCGCCCATTCCTATGGCCATTCCTTTAATACTTCTGGCTTTCGGGAGTCTCTTTGTAGGATACTTGGCCAAAGTGTGACCCGTTAGCCCATAAGTAAGTACTGTGACGAAGCGGCTGTTGCTCACCCGACACGATCGTACGAGGTCACAATTCACTCAACACGGTCATCCGGGGTGAACAAGAATTGGGGATCGGATGTGGGCGAAATTCCCGCCAATGGCTGAGATGTTCAGTCGACTCCCTCCCCCTTTGTGGGGGTCCAGACCCCTACGAGTGAGCAGAAAAGGGAGGAGGAAAGAGGCCCTGGTGAACCGTCATAATTAGTGAACAAGTGTAAGCTTCGCTGCCCGACAGTATAGAGTACTGACCACACCGAGGGACAGGCCCTGAAGCGAAGGACGGGAACGAGCGGAATCAATGTGTTCCAATTTCTGGCCTTGCACCGACCATCCAATGGACCGTGGACTAAACGGCCACTGCCTAAAAAGACTATGTCCAGGGGACCGCCGCCCCCCCACAAGGTACATCTTGCGCCTATGGGCCGCTATAACTATCCAAGAAGACACTCGAAACTGGAAAGATAAACAAACCCACCCGGTAGACTGCCAAGCTATAAGTCCTACGACACAGGAGCGGGATTCTCTAAAAAGCCAAGGTCGTAAGTGGCCAAGAGGGCCCACTTGGAGACTTGGGATCTCAGCAGAAAATGCGAAGGTTGCTTAAAGCCGGCCGGGGTCCGATAGGAAAAAGAAGAAAGGAGTTTAGTTCTGATCTGAGTAGGCTCATAATAGGGAATACTCACACCCTGGGAACCGGGGCCTGGCCATCCGTCGTTTGCGGTTGACGTTCCGGCAAAGTTTGTCCGTCGACAGTTGAATGTTTTGATCTGGTTCGATTCATGATCGCATCTGCAAACGTTTTCCCGTGGGCCGCCACCCCCCAGTCCAGGCATTGATCTATATCACTTCAGAAGAAAGGATATAACAGTACTTACCTTCTCCTTGGTGAGTCGAAGTGATATACATCACCTTGCCTTGCGATCTAGGTATTCTTTTTTTTGTTTCCTAGACTTTTTGTAAAGGGCCTCAGTCTTCCGTTTTTCAGCTTTTCAAAAAGTCCTCTCGAGCTACTAGGCCAGGGCCAGAGGAGAGGAACTATTTCAAGCAAGGATGCTATGACCTCAGACCTATTCCCGATTGCAGAAGCAGAAGGGCGGACAGCTTAGACTGGTTGGACAGTTGGACATATGACCGAAGAGCTAGTTGCTAACAAGAACAGCAAATCTAATTCATTAAATGAAATTTTAATAAATAAGAAAAATAAGGGAACGGAAGCGCTATTCGTGGACCGATTTCGACTGATTATTGGACAGATGACTCTTTGCCATAGACCAATTGCAAGAGATTCGCATTACCATCAGACAGAAAAGAAGACCGCTCGACCCTTACAGATGAGCTGACAAGGCCGGGGGCAAGTCTTTATAAAGGAAAGAATCAACCGCACTAATTGAGACCGAAGCGCCTATGCTGCATTCCAAACAAGGAATGAGCAGCTTTAAATAAATAGGGGGGCACTTTTTTTAAAGTAAAAAGATTCACGGGAATGGAAGGGAGATCTAGCTGGGGGAAGTCATTCATTAACTGCTTTTGAATAAAGAGATGACAGGACAAGACCCATATTTTCTTTATTCCCCCATAGATTCTTGCGCCTGCCTGTCACTCCTAATGAACTAGCCAAGCCTTATGTGCCAACCGTGGACTCCTGTTTACTACCTATTACTACTGCCTTATACCCGTCACATGCTTTCTTTCCTTCAACCTAACTATATTGATTGAATTTCCTGATCTACGACCACCCTCACGTCCGAGCCTTAAAAGAAAGCCGATTATCGATCCTTTTTCCAGGTATACTTTTGACCTATGAGCTTGTTTTCAAAAGTCTTTTGACTAATGAAAGATAGGTATACTAAAGCACTTATTTCAAAGGGTTCCAAACCTTACTCCATAGGCAACTCGATAACTATCCCTAGTGAACTGGTAACAAAATTTAAGAAGAACTGGGAATGGGAGAGGAATGGAATGAGTTCAAAGCCGGGCAGATAGATTGACATAAAATGATTTGTGGACGGATGGCCAATAGCCAATGCCGTTGACCGGGAAGGAGAACATATGACCAGACAGGGCAAGCAAGGTTAGTTTACTAAAGGACGGAAACTTTTGCTCCATTTCCAAACACACTTTTTGCTATTCCCCGAGGTCAAGTTCACGTCATCTATTTTCAATGCCAGCAATCCCCTAACCTAAGGGAATTCGGATTGCCTAATTGGGATGTTGAGTCCCCGGGCAAAGCACAGTGCAAAAAATGAACAGAAAGATGCTGATCAGATTCCAGTAAGAGTTCGCAAGAGAAGGAATTCTGAAAAAAAAATCCAAATGTTACCATTAGTGTTGGCTAAAGCAGCATCAAAACCCAGTCGACGCCTAATATCATGGATCCTTTCTTTATCAATCATAGGCTCCAAAATAGCTCAAAAGGAAAATGCAATTGAATGACTTTCTTTAGTCGTCTTATGGAAGCCTTATTACCGATACCTCTAATATTCCAAGGCTACTGATCATTACGAAGTCTAGAGATATGGAGTTAATGAATTGGTCTTTGATCTGGTAATGCGATCTGAGTGAGGATGTGAAGGGCCAATTTTCTTTCGAGCCTTAGATTTAGGCTTCACCACTTTAAAACCCTCCTCATCCACTTCCTGGTCAGTTTTCTCAGAGTTGGAAACTAAAACTTGAAGCGAATCAGGAAGCTTCAATTGATCAAGATGAAGCGTTTCAATCCCATTTTTCTTAACACCCTTCTCAACAGCAGGAATCTGTCCGATCTCAAAAGAATGGGAGGGTCGGGTGGATTCGGGGTGGGATCGACTAATTTATATGCTTGGTTTGGGTAGGATAAAACATGTTCTTATTGGTCATGGCTAGCTGCCGCCTAATATCCGTGATACGCCTTGGGCGCAAGGAAAGACCCCACTCTAACTCCCTTCATTGCTCTAGCCGGACCGGGAGAAACTCTTAATTGTGGGTAGTGCCCGCAGACGAGGGATAAGGACGAGAGATGGGCAACTAGGTAATAGAGAAGGTTGACCCAACCGAATCTGTTCGATTCCATCAATCACTCCGTGGGGATGGGAACATTTATTCCTCCCAACCCAATTCATAAAGATTTTTTGTCTACATTCGCTTTCGGCCTATCGATTGAACCGGGAGCTGCTCTTGAGCACTCTTTCCATCACCGGATTCCCTATGCGCTGATTGATGCTTCCTCTCCGACTGGATTCGCTGTTTATCTTCCTGAGTGAGCTTCTTTCTGGCGACTAGCTTCTCAAGTGGGTGGCTTTTGATTCTGCCTTATGTGCTGAGCAGCCCTTAGAACTAAGTCTCTTTCTTTTTATGTTCTGGGGTGGACCATTCGATCATAGGCTGACGCGATTCTTTCAGTATAAGCAGCAGCGTGCTGTGCTGCTTTCTCTCTTTGTTCCTCCAGGAGCTATATCCTGTCCTCTCTGGGCAATTTACTTTCTTTTGCAAGCTTTTTGGCTGGCAATAAGATATCAATGGGCAGGACAGCATTTTACCAAAAAACCTGGTTGAATGGCGTGGTGCCCGTAGCTTCTCTTAGGGAGGTTCTGTATGCCCATAAAGCTATTGGAAGTTTAGTATGCCAAGCTTTCTGGTTATCATAGACGGTCTTGCTTAATATCCTTAGGAGGATCTTGTTTGTTGCTTCAGCCTGACCGTTACCTTTTTGGTAGTAAGGAGTAGATGTTAGATGTATATTATATTGCTGAATCAACCCTGTCACTTCTTTGTTTACAAATGGCGTGCCATTAAATGAGATTATCCTTGCTGGTCTTGCTGGTATGCCGGCAGATAAGATTTACCTTAAGAAAAAAAATCGGCTACAGCTGCTCCGATAGCCTTTTTCAATGGAACCGCTTCAACCCATTTTGTGAAATAGTCTGTGGCAGCTAGGATCCAAATGTGCCCTTTAGAGGATGCTGGCGTGATAGGACCAATAAGATCTAGTCCCCAAGTGTGAAAGGCTAATGGGCTTCAGACTTTTGTGAGGCACGTAAATAGCATTGGCATATATCTGGCAGGGTCTGCATTTCTTGACATATTCCTTCCTGAGCGTCTGCTTATATAGTAGGCCAGTACAATCCTTGAAACAATAATTGTTGAACAAGCCTTTTGCCCCCTTGGTATGGACCGGCTTCCCCATTATGGACTTCTGCTAGGGTCTTTTGAATATCACTGGTGGCGACGCACAACATCATCTTCCCATTCTTTCAAACTTTCAAAAGAAGATCCTCCATTATTGAACTGATATATGCCTTAGTTGTTTGGCAGCCTGATTCTTGTCTTCTGGGAGTTTCCCTTCCTTAAGGTAATTGATGTATGGTTCTCGGGCACGTCGGCCCTTTCCCTAGCCCGAGCTAAGCTTTAAACTAAAACTGCGGAGGCTGTTTTTTTTGTCAACGTCGATGACAACCCGATAGCCTTTTAGAGGGAACTTTCGGCGGGCAATCCATCTCGAAATTTCTCTTGAAACGCCGTTTCCAGCACTAATAAGTGGAAAGAACTCATTAAGGAAGAAGGGCGGCTTTAAAATACCATACCTCATGTTTAATACAATAAGTTTTTATATTGTGAAGGAGAAATCACAAGGAAAGTTGGTGAATCTTCTGTTTCAGGTCGCTGATCGGCTTCTTCCCCTCCTACGCTATGGATAGAGCTGGGGTAGGCAAAAGCCCAACCCATAAAGACGCTCGTCTGCGCATACTATGGATTTACAGATTCAAACTCAAAAAAATGAAAGAAGGAACCGTGACGTCCGCGCCTCCTCTTATAGTTCTAACTCTTCGTTCTTACTATTACCGACTGGCCAAGACTTCTAAAAGCTTTGAACCTGAGCTATTTAGGAGAAAAAGCAAAACCCCTCCGAAACTTATCGGCTTCCTTCCTCGCCTACTCTTTGCCGCTGGGCGTAACGTAGAAGTTTTGCTTCCATTAGAATATCTGAGGCTTAGCGGGGCAAACCGAACATTTGAATAAGGGTTGCCGAGCTAATAATTACATAAGTTTTTGGAAAAAAGACTGAGAACATCTACTCAGGTGAATCCAGTGAAGACTTGAAGATCTAATCCGAAATAGCATCTTTAAAGCGCAGAAATAGATGTTAAGACTCCTATAAGGGATGACTAAGTACCCTTTTTCTTTAATATTTTTTTTTTTTCAAGTAACTTGACCCTGCCGAGGGAATTTTTTTTCCCTAGCTTTACACTAACACTAAGGAAACTTACCTGACAACATATATTGCGGGAAAGGCACTCCAGCGGCAGCAGATGGTTCTGCTTCAGCATTAACTGATCTGCCAACATTGATGACACCCCAAGGGAGGGAACTCTGGAAGTAAATCCCCTAGTCATTTATCTTGATTCGCCCGCCCAACTCTACCAAATTGGAAGAGTCAGACTGGTTTAAAGAATAAGGGGAAGAGGAAACCTTTCTTCATAATATATTTAGTAATAAAAAAAAATCCCGTTAACGGTTTAAGGTAAGTAGTCTTTACTCGGGGTAGTCACTAGGAGAAAGAAATAGCTATCTTTATTGTATTTGAAAGTAGCAGTCGTCCTATCAATAGGAGTAGTGGGGAAAGCATTTCTTTCATTTGATATTATAGGAGGCTTCGGCAGCCGAGGAAGACAATAAGCTCTTCGCTTGGGGTTAGCAATAAAAAAAATTTTTCAATCAAAGAAAGACGATGAAACAATTAGGACTGCGCCCTGCTACAAGAATGGAAAGGGCTTTGCCTGGTCTAGATCTCAAAGAGTCATACTTCGACTAATAGGAAGCCGCTATAAGAGGAGGAAGATCATTCCCCTAATGGCCTTCCTCGTTCTCTGTTCGAGATAGAATAGGCGCGAATAAGTGTTATGGAAGAATGTTTAAGAGCGAAGGGTGGTCTACGATCAGGTGGAATAGATGAAAAAAGATTTGAAATAAGAGAAGACTGCGTTCTTGCTAATGGTTTAAAAGGGCTTTCCTCCCTCACTCTGTCATCCAATGCATATTAGGGCACCAGCCCTTCTTTTCTTTTTTCCTCCAAGAGCGCTTCCTCTTGCATTGCAGTAGATATTCAATCACTAGCAGCTTAACGTCCTTCTTTCAAACAGTCTATTCCGATAGTCCCACGGCCATCTATCTTTCGTTCCTCTCCTCAAATAGTCACTCCCCTCCTCTCCTTACAGTCAAGTTACTACGTTCCTCACCAATGCTCTTTCGCTCCTTCTTCCTTCTCTGGGTTAGCCCTTTCTGGGATAATTCTTCTTTATTTTAAAGTAAAAAAATCGAGTTCTTTTCTTCAAAACAGTGTCTTTTATAAAAACTCGAAAGGCGATTACCCCTACTATCTACAACTTCAGACGCGACAAAAGTGCTTATTCACAAAAAAAGATGAATTCCCTTTCTTTTGATCGGTAATTCTTTCTAACAGCTCCATCTGAGAACGACGCCCTTATGGGATAGGCTACCCCTGTTCGTGGGATCTTTTATCCTTTCCTTCTTCCTAGGACAGTCAGAATGGAATTGCCTGAATGATATCAATCAGATCCTGATCTACTCCCACCCTTCCTTCTTCGGCGCAAAGAACTGGAAAGACGCGTCTCTTTAGCATCCTAAAGAAAGTGAACTAGTGAGAAAATCGTCCGCTATTACAAAGTCAGACAATTTTCCTTTCCCGGTCTTTCCTCAAAAGACAGCAAGGGGATTTGATAAAGAGCTAGAACAGAAATGTGGAAATCGATTCTCCGGTGAAATTTGAACTAGATTCAATAGCCTAGAATCACAAACTCCAACTAGAAGAATGAGTCTGCAAAGTGGTTTAACCTTAATAGACAAAGAGCCAAAGAAGGGTGGTCTACGATCAGGTGATTTTCCATTTAAAATTTTAAAACCACTAGGCATAGAAGGGACTCTTTCCCGGTGGAAGGTTCTCAGGAATCCGCTGTGGGAATAAGCCCCTCCAGTCTTTTCGCCAAAGAAGGTCTTGGAGGAAGAACCACTGTGAACGTCAGTGCTGCATCGAGATTTGTTGCGGTCTTTTATTTACCGCTGCACATGTTATCAAGCTCAACCAGTTGGAATAGCCCTTACCCTCGAAAGGGCTTTAGCGCTCTTAGTTGGTGAAAACAGACTCGTACTTAGTTAGAAAGAAGATGCTTCCTCAACAACTCTCTTTATAATGTCCTCTCTCTCTTCAACGCTTTAAAACGAGCTAGAAGGTAGAGCTCTCCGTTATTAGTAAGCTTGGATTGAGAACTTCTCTTTCTAATACAATACGATAATAAGAAGTCATAATTGAAGACTGATATATATCGTATAGAAAGAACAGACTTTGGATTTTAGGGTCGATGAAAGAAAGGTAGTAGCCTAACCTAATATTAAAAAAGAAGAAGGTCCAATCATGCTACGCTAGCTATATGCTTAACACATGCAAGTCGAACATTGTTTTCGGCATGCGAGACTGTGCGAGGGGGGCTCACTGCGAGTCATACTTCGTACGAAATTGAGTTCTCATTTTAATTTCTCTTACATTCTACGTTCCCGAAACGGATTCTATCAAATATTTTACATTTTCTATGATCATCTTTATTTCAGGTATTCGGGGAATTCTCCTTAATAGACGAAATATTCTTATTATGTCAATGTCAATTGAATCAATGTTATTAGCTGTGAATTCGAACTTTTTGGTATTTTCCGTTTCTTCGGATGATATGATGGGTCAATTATTTGCTTTATTGGTTCCAACGGTGGCAGCTGCGGAATCTGCTATTGGGTTAGCCATTTTCGTTATTACTTTCCGAGTCCGCGGGACTATTGCTGTAGAATTTATTAATAGCATTCAAGGTTAAACATGACTCATAGAAAGTTACCAAAATACGAAGTTCTCCTCTTTTGGTTGGCAGGGTGCTCAAGGGCACTTGGTGTGGTCTGATTGGTATATTGGTTGTTCTAAATGAAGGTACTCGAAGTCTGCCCGCAAAAACTTAAATTTTCTATCTTAAAAGCCGAATAATATATTACCACCGGATCAAGGTATGGTTGCATCGGTAGAACTCGTCCTGACCCGTGAACGGCCAAAAGGTCTTTTGCACTTGGGACATAAGGGTTTATGAGCATTCTCGGGTGGTAGAATGGTGTTGGGACTATTGAAACTGTCGATCTCCAACGCAGATGTGGGCGGGAGATAGATAAGGCCTGCAAGCTAGTTCTCGACTCGATTCTCTTGTATGAGCTGAGTGGTAGACCAATCCTGCCATAGCTAAAGGGGTGAGGGAGAGATGGCTATGTCTATCCCATCTCTTCTTATTTTAATTTCACATAAGAATGAAGCGCGATCCTTGGGCGGATAGTGACGATCCTTTCTTTAATGGCTAGCTCTGCTGCTCTTCGGAGATTGAATCAATGAAAAGCGAGCTGCAACCAGGCGGAGGAGAGATCTGTTCCGCACACCAGCAGCATGGTGAAGCGCTGTGCGAAGGAAACTCGCCTTTAGTGCCACTTTGTTGATCGTTATAGAAAAAGAAATATGGAGGTTGGGACCCGAGAGAGTCCGTTTGGCAGCAAAACATAGCGAGTGGAGTATAAAAAGCACATGATAAAGGTTAGGCCGGTTAGGACAATTCCCACATCGGATGATGGTCCATCCCTCTTCAATTCCTCAAGTCAGTGCCACTGCTTCAACAACAGCTTCACATCGGCTCTGGTTCAATCCTTTCCATACCTAGATTCCAGGCAACTGCGCCTGTGCTTTAAAGGGCATTGACAACGTTAAAATAAAGTGGCTTCCTGCTTTCTACAAAATATGAGTACACTTCGATAGGGGTTGATCCTTCCAAAGGTACGAGATAAACAACCATTATGGTTTTCTTTCAGTTCCATACTCTTTTGTAAATTTTTTCCCGTGAAATTTAGTATCCGTACTTCGGTGACTTTCTACTAAATAGGACTAGAGGGAAAGGGAGTCGAGTAGGACTGGTATTAGGCAAGGCAGGTTAGTCCAAGCCAAGATCGGATTAGCCGCCAATGCTGCCGGAAACAAGAGAGAGTAAAAAGGCAGAAGAAGAAGGGCTTGTGCACTCATAGGTGTCAAAATCTGCTGCAAGAGAATTGGCTGTTCGGGAGGTTTCTGCAAGTGAATCAGAACACAGAACAGAAAAGGAGCATAGCCTGTTAAGAGGTGCCTAGCGCGGGGTGTGAGGGATATGGAATCTATGTCACTATGGTTAACACTAGGAATTGGATTCAACGGCTAAAGGCTAGAAGGTTTTGCCTTGCCTTGATTAGATTACCTGATTTTACTGTCTGCGGGGATTACCTTCTTACGCTTTCAGCTTTCAATTTAATGGACAGGTCAAATCTCACTGAAATTCGGAAAGGAAGCTGTGGGGCTTCTGACTGTTGGAGTTAGGTTTGGGGATTGGGTGGTCTTTTTCGGGACTCTTCTGGCGACCCTCTGCTTGCCTTTGCTGAAAGCATTGGCAGCCCCTCCATTCTAAATATTGAACTGGCTGGGATTTCCCATGCTCTAAAAATGGGCCTCAATATGAATATCAACAAGATCCTTGTGGAATCCGACTCAAAAATCGCCATTAACATCATCAATGGTAAGGCTAAACACCTCTTATCGCCCCACGGCATCTGGTTAGGACACAAAGCGTATTCTATAAGAGCATTCTGCCTTTTTCGAAGACAGAGCACTCGTGGCACACACGCTATATCCGCGAGGATTCCAAGTGTTCTAATTCATCTCGTTACAGAAGATCTCCCACACCGAACATGCAACTGCTTGTCGCATACTGCTGCTATTCCGACCTACGCTTCTCATATCGCATCCTTGGTCCTTAAACGACGGTATATTCTTTTTTCATCTGGAACAAAACGGAAGAAAGAGCCATTGGGCTAACAAACTGGCACGAAGAAAACGACATTGGAATTTGTAAAAGTCCAGAGAAAAGAATCCAATAGCAAGACAGAGAACTATCGATTTAGAAATGCGATTTTTGACATTTTTACAGAAAGGGCCCCAAGCGGACCGGGCCTCTCGAACGAACCTACCGGTCGGGTCTTAAGGAGAGCAATCATAGACCATAGTTGAACTATAACAAGCCAAAAGAGCGAAAGTAGGGGCCTCACTCCTACTTTTCCTTCATTGTCCTTGATCCTTTTGACATAACATTCTCGGCCGCTCAAGAGACCTAATATTTCTCTTTTTATTTAAAGCAATATCTTTTTAAAAATCGAAGAGTGATTCCTGATTTCTGCTCGAAGTTCCTCTTTTGTTAGTATACTCGTGGTACTCGGTAATGCGCTTACGGCGTGCTCGCAGCGGTCGACTACAAGGCCATATGCCTTGGTATAGTACAGGTGGTGGTCTCTCACATTGGCGAAGTCAACTAGTTGGGTCCTTACTCTCTGTCTCTGCATCCTGACCGCTTCTTGCTATGGGACCTGCGGGAGTGCCCGCATCTTGCTTTGAATTATAATCTACTACTCGAAGACCCACATTTCTAGATCCCTCCGTGCTTATCCCCCAATCCCCTAATGTGTCGTCCTCCATGAATGTAGCACCTGTATTGAGGAATGTGTCTCATCTGTATAAAAGAGTAAGGAAGTCATGCCTCCGGGATGGAGGGGGCCACGAGGATCGTGCTTCATCCGCCCTGAAGGAGGTCTCGTCTGAAACAACGAGCCCTGGTTCTACCAACCCAAAAGACCCGGTTCTTTTTTGAAAAAGGATATCCTGCAGCTTCTCGGGAACCAACAACGAATCCCTTTTCCCGGGATAGCATTTACCGAAGAAGGTTGTATCAAAGCCACAATCTACCCCCGGCATAGAAGCCTGAATAAACAAAGGCTTCAGGCTTGACGCAGGCCCAAGCGGACTCAGCGAAAATGTCAAACGACAAGTCGTAACTAAAAGAATAGGAGCACTCATGAAACCTTGGATGGTCGTCAGGTATAAAATCCGGAATGAATGGAACTGGAGGGAGCAGAGCTTACTGCTAGTGGAAGAAAAGCCAGGAAGGGGGCTTGCCTGATGATGGATATTCGGGTAGCTTAGAGGACCCATGGTTTACGTGTTTAAACTCCGATTCATAGAGAAATCTACGATCAAAGATAGAACGAGATCCATTTTCCATCATCTCTAAGGGATTCCTTGGTTCGGGCCGAAGAAGCGAGGATCCCACCAAAGCGCCTTCTACTACTTCTAATAGGCCATCAACTAGATCAGAATCCGTCTCAACGAGTCTATAAGAAGTGATCCAATTTTTTTCATCGGGTCCGGGTAGAGACCAAAGATCTTGAGCGATCGATCCGGCAGAACAACTCAAAAGATAAAGAAGTATCGTTAATTTCTTCATGTTCGTTCCAAGTTCGAAGAACCATTTGTACAAATAAGGATCCCCTTCGTAACATGATTGCTTCTTCATATAGATAGATATAGGATCTATAAGGCAGCAATTATTTATAAGTACATTTTGTGCAACAGCCCTTCCTATCTGATAGAAAAGGATCCCATGATCCGGAACCGGTCTTACATGGGCTCGCAACTCCCAAGTTTGTCTATGAAGAGCGAATCTAATTGTATTAGTGTCTATAATTGATTTCTTCTGTGTAATACTAATCGATAGGGCCTCATTGGTAATTGCTACAAGATCTCGTGCATTGTAACCCATGGCTATGGACCCGAATCCATTAGTATGGAACATTTTCTTTTCCAAGTGAAATCCCCTAGTATATGAAAGGGTGAAAACGTGCTTTCGTTGTTGTGGAATAAGAAGCCTTCGTATCTTAATGCATGTATTTAATTTATTCGGAGCTATTAGAGCGGGATCCACTTTTTGGGGAATATGAGTCGAAGCAATAACAAGAATATCTCTAGTGGACCATCTTTCACAATCCCCGGAGAGATAGTTCAATAATAAACCGAGGGACTCCGACTCATCCACATACAGATCATGAATGTTTGGAATCCATACTATGCAAGGAGACATTGTTCTTGCCAATTCGAATTGCAAGTTGATAGAAGCTAGGTCTATTTCCAACCCGATGATATACCTAAGCATCTCATCATCCGCCGTATACTCCTCCCTCAGCTCCGGGTCCGAGTCCAAGTTCGAATAAATAGAGTCGCGATCATCAATACCATCAATATCCACATCTTTAAGCGCACCCATATAGTCCTTAGCAGGATCGCTATCATCATCAATACCATCAATATCCACATCATCAAGCGCACCCATATAGTCCTCAGGATCGAGATCATCAATAGCTCTTTTCAAATCCAGCTTGTTCAGAAATACCGTAATGAAAGGAAGATAGGAGTTTGTCGCTAGGGATTTGACCAAATAGGATCGTCCAGTTCCTATAGGACCTATCACTAAAATACCCCTAGAGGGGGATAGGGCTAGGCGGAACGAAAAAGTTTTTTGTTTTCCATGAGATGGGAAATGAAAACTATTAGCCCCACACGAGGTTTGTGAATAAGTGATTGTCTGATAATGAGCAAGGAATATCCGTCTTTCTGCTAAACAGGATGTATTGAACTCATAATTCATTAGATCCTTTTGATGAATGTCAACTACGTATCGTAAGTAAATTGCTCCCGCTTGTTCAAACATTTGATAACCATAGTCACTCTTTACTAAATGATCAATATGAGTCAGACTCCATAGAATTTTATCAATCCCTTTTTCTGGCCTTAAGGTGGAGAAATGAAACGAGTAAACTCTCTCTTTATCCAAAAACCAATCACAGGTCTCGATCCAGGATTCTATTTCATCATGAGTCTGAAACCTTTGTCCTTTTCTTATCCATGAATAGATCTCTTTACTTGTATGACTTAGATGTCTCGTATTTCTCGAAAAAGTGATTCGATTGATGGGATTTGGTATGATACTTATGAGATCGATGAGATTGAAAAATATCTTCTGTATAAATTTGACCCCATAAGCGGGACCACCACCAAATAGCGCAAAACCCAGTATTTCTGCTAGAAACTCTTCTAATTGTTCCCGAGCAACTAGAAAGAGATTCTTTAACCAGAAAGAATTCGGTTCAGGTTTAGGATACCCATCCACAAGTTTGTACACCCCAATCGTGTATGATGGAATCGTCAAAGATTTTATCCTCTCGAACTCTGTCTGTAACTCACTAGAGTCTAGGGAAACAGAGAAAAGAAGTACCTGAACGAGACATCCAGCAAGAAGAAGAAGTAAAAGGCTTGAATAGAGGAACTCCCGAACATTTGGCGAGCTCAGATGTGTCGATATCAACGGTGACTCATTATTTCGATGAATCATTTCTTCGACCCGAAGAAGCCTACGGCAACACTTCCATGAAATATCACTTGAAATCTCACTTATCGGTGCCCACAATCCCCACAATTTTAGCTTAAGAGCTCGCCATTTTAGCTTAAGAATTCGCCATCCTGATCTGTGCATAATATAATGAAAATTGGATACAAATTTGTGACTGCTACTTAGCATCGGCAATAGGTCTGAAAAAGCATCTAAAAATATCAAATTTAGATATTTGTACCCTGTCGAAGTAAAGAACCATGGCATATATGTTTGGAATAGATTCCATTTTGAGAGAGTTGAAAAAGCACTATCTCGTTGAAAGGTTCTACCCATCTGCCCTTTCTCAACGCCTTTCTTTAGCCAATTTCGCCAAAGACGCAATTTTTTACTCGTTTCGGATGGTAAAGATTTCTCAGAACGTGGAGTGTGAATCAAACCCATGTTTGAATTGAAATTCAGATACTGATGCAAGTTCTTCCTTTCTGAATCAGATAGATTCAGATCTGAAAGAGGTTGACAATAAGTTCTTTCCAAATTGACTATTTCTTCCTCTGTTAGAGGTGTTCCAGAAATGTCTGCGATCGAGTAAATAGTTCTACGAACGAATAGATCGGATCGAATTGGAAAATGGAAAGATTTGTACAAGTTATACCTTTCGTTACCCCTTTGTGGAAAATCGTTAGGTATGAATATGTTAGATACCTGTGACTCGATTGGTGAAATAGTATCTCTCTCCAAAAAAGCATGTTTTTTTTTACCGACGCACAAAGAAAATTTTTTGTTGCGAATGAACAAGATATTGAGGAATTGTCTATACGTAAAATCATAATTCTTGATACGGGCCTTTTCCATATAAAAAGAGAATCTTTTGTTACAGTTACAATAGAAGAAGAAGTGATGTGGATTATTCAAGAATCGAAGTCGATTTGCTTTATAAAAAGAAGATATCAATGAACTTCTATGAAATGCTTTTACGGGATTCAGCCAATTGTCTTGATCGCAGGATATCATTGAGAAATAGGAATCCGTGTTATCAAAGGATTTCCTGTGATTCTTTCTAGTATGGGAGTCAATCATCCACTTCCACTTTGGTATCTTATTGAACAAAAAGTGTGATATTGTTCCTCCATTGATCAAGAATTTCGATTTTTGGGAAGTATCATTCGCTTTCCATTTTTTCAAATGAACGATTGGAAGACCTAGTGATTTTAACAACGGGTTGCAGAGTTGATCATTCGGACCTTTCAATTCATAAATGTGGATCTCAGACCTATGAATGGGCATATTCCCTAAACTCACAAAGAAAAAAGGAAGTGAGTTAGACAAAAAGAGAATCAGCTTTGACAATGACTTAGAAAAATTTTATTTGTATTGATTTCTCCTAAAGATTTCATTTCAATTGGAATTTGGTTATTCACCATGTACGAGGATCCCCGCTAAGCATCCAGTAGGAATTGAACCTACGAATTATTCGCCAATTATGAGTTGGGCGCTTTAACCATTCGGCCATGGATGCAAAGAGACTCAGCGAGTGAACTAGGTTTTAGTATTCCTTCTCGAGCTTCTATTTCTTCCGTTAAAGACGATTCGAGAAAAGATGGAATAGGAAGACGTGTTTCCAAAACAAACAAGATACGGGTTGAGAAGAGGGAGTTAGCAAAGTTGGACAAGATTGGAATGAGCATAGGAACATGTATTGATGTACCGGATCGGCTAATGCTCCCAGGTTGATGCGATGTATTCCACCAGTTGACTGGAGACTTGATTATTGGTATATCGATCGGTCCAGCACGGATTGAAATAGGAGCCGGTTCGACAGGAAGCTTTTGAAAACACAGTGCACCTAGGTAAATAAGGAACAATATGAATACAGAAGTTAAACGAGCATCCCAAACCCAAAAGGTGCCCCACATAGGTCTTCCCCGAAACCCCCCAGTAACTAAGGTAAACAACGTAAAAAAAGCACCCATTTCTATACCGGTTCCGGAAGAGCGAAGAAAAAGAGGATGTTTTGTTAATAGGAACAAAAAAGTGTTTATAGCCGTAACGATATAAACAAGAATACTCATCCGAGCCACAGGAACATGTACATAGAGAATACGGGAATTTCCACCTTGTTGAAGATCTAGTGGTGCTACCCAAAGACTTAAATGAATAGCCATCGCTGTTAAGAACAACCAAGATCCAATGAGAATTTGCGCGTAGCTTCTGGTCTTTGACATCAAAAAAGAAGGTTGTAATAACAAAATGGACATGTGCAAATTTGGTCCTAGCTAGTGGAACAAGAAAGACATGGATCTATATTACAAAGGGTCCCCGAACCTTTGTAAAAAGAATGATCTATATTTCAAAGGGTTCCCGATGGCGATGGGGGAACTTCCACTGCATAATAATGAGAAGAGCATGTCGGGTTACTTTCTTTTGAACCTGAACTTTCATAAGTTCAGTTATAAAAAGAATAAGGAGTTCCCTGCTCTCTGACCCCTTGTGGATCTCCTGTGAAAGTTCTTCCCAAGTGTTCCCCATTGGGAGGCTTTCTCCCAGGTTGTTTATAGATAGCTCGAGTACTCCTGCCATTGTAAGCCGCAGCTTCTCCATAGTTTGAAGCTCTAGTGGAGTAGCTCCCCCAACGGTTGCCGCTTGCTGTAGTATGAAGGAAGCTCCACAACGCAAAGCGAGCAAAGAGAGTGAGAAAAAAAAATGTATTGCTTAGAAAAAAAAGCGATAAGACCCAATCAAAAAAATCCATCTTTTTCTTTTTTATTTAGTTTCCTTTTCCGCTCTTCCTCTTTCAATGAAGAGAGACTTGTCGAATCGAATTTCGTTTTTCTTTGAAAAACTAAGCAAAGAAAAAGAATGGGATGAAGCTCGACCTAAATCAAGCTTAGGTCGAGTTGGCTACCTAGAAAGAAAGATCCCTCACTGAACACTTTTGCAATCTCATTCCAGGATATGTCACAAACAAGTTTTGAAAGACACCGTTGACCGGCTTCGCGAGCCCATTTCGGACTACTCTTGGCTAAGCACCTTTGGGCGGTGGTTTCTCGATCCGATTTCTCACTTGAATGAAGACCCATCATTGATTCTCTTACGATATTTCGAGTTGGATGAAAAGATCGCTCCTAAATGTGCAACATCTGAATGACTGGATCTATCGTATTATATCTCTAGTCTCAGACCAGACCATAAACCTTTCTTACTTACGCAATTCCTGGATCCAATCTCGCACGAGTAGTGAGTGCTTTTTTTAAAGCCGTTAACCTGATCGACGTAAGAACCGATCTCAAGCTTGATGAGCAGCAAACCAGGCAATCTGGCTTGACTTGAATAGAGCGGAAGCATAAGTCAGCAGCATGAACCTTGTTGATCAGCAAAGGATATAGCTAAAGAAAGACCTGCATCTGGCTTGAATTCGGACTTCACTAACCCGGAAGTTTGGTTATCTGAGCTAGCCAATATTTATTTATAGCGCAGACTGACCGGCAACAGAAAGAAAACAGGCCGAAAAGGAATAGACAGGGGTTGAAGTCGATAGAGCCGTTCCTCCGTTGGAAGAATCGGGATAGCTCGCAGAGAAGAGACGAGGGTATTCTTCTAAAAAAAATGTCTTCTTGTTCGTTCTTCTAGCATTTCAAATCAAAAGGTCTGCGTGAAAGAGTCATTCCCAAATGTGGTGAAAGGGCTGTAGAGCAGAAGCAGGGGACAGAAAGTTTCTAAACAATCGGCCAATGTTTTCTGCTAGGTGCCAAATCAAATGTAATTAAGAGAACAAAGATCTTCTCTTAGACTTTGGAAAGAAAGCGATTGTCTTAGAAATAGAAGTCTTTGTCAAGAAAAAAAATTCCCTTTAGCTGAGAAAAGCTCGCCTTGCTTTGATTAGGACTTTGACGGGAAAACTCATATTGAATTGACCGGGTCTTACCCGACTTCTCTTCCGACAACAGCTGTAATAGCAATAGCAGTGAATTCTATAGCAGTCTTCTATCCAAGAACTCCTGGGCAAATAAGGCTTATTTCATTCACTGGTTATTCACCATCAACAGGAGATATTTTTTCTTCATGCCTAGTCTATTCCCAAGAAGGCCAGCCTATTCATGTGTAGCCTTTCTTTCTCTTATTATAAGATATAAGGTACCACTTGCAGTTGGTCAAGAAGTTCCTTGCTTCAGGAAAGAGAGAATAGCTTATTACTTCTGTGACATTTGCCCCGCCTATTCTATACCAGCGGATTCGATAGATGATATAAAAGGAGCAGATTCAATAGCAAAGGATATTCACCCAGCAGCGGCAACTGCTTGAGCTGATACGCAAACAAGACCATAAACACTTACACCAACAACGGATACGACAAGAGCTGCAGCGGCTAGAACAGGGAGTTAGTTGTATGGAGGTTGCCAAGCAGAGGATTGAATGAATTGAGATGCGGATAGAATAGATGGTAGGGTTCCAAACGTCGCCCGTGCACCTCAACCCCTAACAAGTTATTCACTCATTGACTATAGTCACATAACAATGCACTTGTTGTTCAATCTGCTCTACTCACTGGGAGGACAGGCTATATCAGTAAATGCATTCCTATAAAAGGTTTCACGTTCCGTTCCTATTGATTCGTTTGAGGGGGAATCATTCTTTCTCCTCTGCTTTCAAGCCCGATAGGTCATTCTCTTTCTAGTGAAAAGCTGTTCAGGCATCCGAACAGGGGTTTAGTCAACTAAGTAAAGTATACCTTATCACTGCACGCTTTCGATATCTCTTTCTCCTATCGTAGGCCCGCCAGTGAGAGTCTCGTCAAGCATTCCTTTTACACAGCTCTTGAGCAAAAATAGATAGAGGAAATAGTAGCTCAAGTCTCGGAAACCGTTCCCAACATCATCCAGGAAAAAGAAAGAAGAGCGTACTGCGGTGCTTAATCTGCGCATGTGGGCAAGCAAGTACTCCTAATCGGCTGTTGCAAGCTGCTGTCCAAGGCAGGCAGGGCGAGGGCGGCCAGTAAGCAAGTTGACTCAGGCCCTTGGAAACCTTCTCACTATCAAGCCTTTGAGTTATCCTGTTTTTGTTTTGGAAAGCAAGTCACAATCAGATCTCAGTTAAGATAGTTTGAAAGCATTCTATGAGTTTTGGTGATGAGGATTTATGTTAAGACTTTTTTTTTAGTGAAATGGGGCTTTCGAGCCGTTTGAGTAGTCAGCAAGCAGTACCGTCAACGATCCATCAACGGAGAAATGAAGAAGCATCATCCACGGAAAAAGAGAAAGGATTAGCGGGAGCCATTCTCAATGAATCAATCTCGTAGCGTTTTGATTCGCCTTTTTTCTTGTTTAAACAATCTTCCAGGTAGCACATTTCCAAGTTCGTTAAGCTATGATTTTATCAATCGCATACATATAAAAAAAAGTGCCATTAAGCACGCAAAAGAATATAGAAAGTACATAAAAAACCTTGCCCCTTCAACACGTACTCAAAATGACCCAGTCAACAAAAAGATTAGGGCATAAAAAAAAGACCCAACCAGTTATTCACTCAGGAAAGATTCAGTTTCAGTTAGTGTCCAATTCAAATTCCTTTTCTATCAAACGGAACCTCCATCTCATAAGCGAGGATATCACTGAAGCAAGTCCATCTTCCCTATTCATAGAAAATCTTCCAGGCTGGCCGATCGCTCTCTTTGAATACGTTAAGGGCTCACTCCGTCCAGCTTCAGATCGCAGTCCTGATTCACCAATCTCCAACAACCTTATCTAATAAGAAAGGGACTCGTGCTCGCTGCTTTTCTCGTCTACGGTTTCTAACATGACTCAAACTGAATCGGGAACAGAGATCGGGATGGAATCGCCTTTCCTTCTTCGTCTGCCTAAGACAGAGTCCTGCTTTTCTAAGAGAAGAGGAGGTGGACTACTGAAATGTATCTTCTTTTTCTATGTTATTCATTGGTCGGTCTATCGATCGTAGAGGAATGCCCACGGTCCTGACTTTGTTCCAACTGGGCCTTTGTAGCTTTTTTTCACTGAACACTAAACGGGCATTCTCCGTGCTGGGATGAACAACCTAGAAAGAAGAATGAAAGATTTGCTTTGTTGCACCGATCCTAAAGCTAGAGTGAACTAATCGGAACTCAATAGACTCGATCTTGACCTTACTTTATAGCCCTTTCCCTATCGCACTGCTTGATGAGATCTAAAGCTGACCTAGGAGTTCTGTTGTTAGGGGCCCGGGGAGTACCATGAGTTGATGTCTAGAGAACTATTCTTATAGGACCGGACTAGGGAAACCTATCCCACACCGGAGGAAGAGAAAGCCCCCTTTAACAAGCAAGCTACGCACCTTAGAGTTCCCGGGGTGAGGTGCGAAGCTAGTTCCCGAGTAAGTAGCTAAAGCAAGAGCAAAAGAGTTCTTTTTTCTTCTCTATTCAGATACCCGTACATACAAAGATCCAGGTAGCTTAGCTCCTTATAAGATTAGGAGCACTATTAAATAAGATCTTATATATCATTAAGAGAAAAATCAAACACTGTCTTTCTTCATTTTCTATATGATTAAGACATGCAAGTCTTACTATGTTTTAAGTAAGAGACGGTCGATGTAATTGAGCTGATTTCTTAATGGTGAACTCTCTGACGACCTGGGCATCTCACCTTAAAAGTTTGTAGATAAGAGAAAAGTTTTCTTGTTATTCGTGGGGGGGTCGCGGGAAGAATTGGGTTCAATTCCCGTAGCCTCGATGTGACGAAAAAGACTGATTCAACTCAAATAGCTTCGAGCCGTGCCCATCAATTCTTCTAAAAGATATCGAAAGTCTTGATTCTGTAAGGGCACGAAATAGGCAAATTATAAAGAATCTAATTCGACTTGAAGAGTCGACCCAGCTGATGCAAAGCGAACTAAATATAAATCGACATCGGGCTTTGCTCGAAAATGTTAGAAAAAAACTAGAGGCTTTCGAAATAGAGGTAGAATTCAATAAGGAAAAAGATGCGCTACGGTCTCAGCAGTATCGGGAGTTTCGTTACATAATGAATAAAAAATGTCGCGAGCTAATGGGAAGACTGCCGCGCGAGCGCCGACCTCCATGAGGTCTCCTTCTTTCATTTTTTTGCGGGGTTGAAGATGATGTTACGCAGCGTTCAGAACCAGCCTTGAGGTGAATGAATTCGAAGGAAGAAGTAAGAAAATGAGACGACTCTTTTTTGAACTATATCATAAACAGATCTTCTTCTCCACACCTATAACGAGTTTTTCTCCTTTCCTCTCGTATATAGTCGTGACGCCCTTAATGCTAGGTTTTGAAAAAGACTTTTCATGTCATTTCCATTTAGGTCCGATTCGGATCCCTCCGTTGTTTCCTTTTCCTCCCGCACCTTTTCCTCGAAATGAGAAAGAAGATGGTACACTCGAATTGTATTATTTAAGTCTTTATTGCTTGCCAAAGATCCTACTTCTACAATTGGTAGGTCACCGGGTTATTCAAATAAGTCGTGTTTTCTGTAGTTTTCCCATGTTAGAACTTCTGTACCAATTCGGCCGATCCGGAATGGATCGGTTAAACATTCTATTAGGGGGCCCGGTCTTGACTCTTCTGTGTGGTATTCATTCTCGTTCGGCTCTTGGAATCACATCCAGCAGTGGTTGGAACAGCTCGCAAAATTTAACCACTTCACCTACTTTATTGCCCTCAACCCTTTCTCGTACTTCTATTGAAACTGAATGGTTTCATGTTCTTTCATCGATTGGTTATTCTTCTCCGTTCGTATCTCTTTCTCCAATTTCGGTCTCGATTAGTTCACAAGATTGAAATGACGCTCGCCTCCAACCCTTCGCCTTGTAGAAACAAAAAGAAGTTCTTTGCACCCTCTTTTTTTGGCTGACTTTTAACCACGCGGGGCGGCTATCCGCATGTGTCCTAAAGTGACGTCCATTTTTTTGTAATGAGTATACTCGAGAGAAAAGGTTTGGAATTCGACCTCCCCTTATACGCTCTAAAAAGAGGTCATGGCATTCCGAAAAGGCCTCATTGTGGGATGAAGACCGTAACCTTAGTAACTCAGTGCTCTATACGGGGGAAATGAAAGCAGAATTCGTTCGGATCCTCTCACATGTTCAATCTTTTTTTAGCGGTTTCCCCAGAGATCTTTATCATTAATGCAACCTTCATTTTGCTCATTCATGGAGTTGTTTTTAGTACCTCTAAAAAATATGATTATCCACCGTTAGTCAGTAATGTGGGTTGGCTTGGATTACTTAGTGTTGCGCGCCTAGGAGGGCAGCGCGCTTTGGGATGCGGAGGAGCTATTATCGCCCAGCTCCCTAACCTAATGCGGCACCGGGTTCGGACCGCAGGGAACCGTAGCATGGGAGGACGTCTAATCCTTTTGCCGCCGCAAGGCTGGCTAATCGTACGCAGCAGGCTCGAAGACCCCTGGTTCTGGAAGGCACATGAGTCCGAACGCTATGTTGAATGTGCGACCGACACTACACTACGTAGGTACCTGTGCAGGTAAGGCGTCGGTCGGTCCTAGAAACGGCGGCAGTGGCGCGAGGAGTTAACGACCGGACGTGCTGCAACCTAGGGATCACCAGGCAGCTCTTTCGCTCTATAGGGATCGAGAGGGCATAGCACAATTCTTCTTGGAGGAGGGTTGGTTTGCCCAGGTGACTGATCCTGCCATAATGTACTCTTACCTATAGCACCGGCAACCGAAGTCGAGCATACATACGACGATCTTCATGCGTGAATAGCCGGGAGGAAAGAAAGGGCGGTAGATGATAATGAGAAAGGGCGCCGCGTCTGGACGAGCGGGCAGAATGGATGAGCGAAAGGTGCCCTGCTATGGAGTGGGAAAGATCCCGAGTTTCATGTAAGAAAACTAAATGCACTTCGAGGTGCTGCCGAGGAACTGAGGGACCTTCTCGAGCACAGGTAAAGAAATGAAGAGTAAGAGATAGAGCTAGCCTATTCGTTATGGGGAATCCATGCTCCGGACCGAATAGAGCTTACCTACGGCACCTGGTTTTCTCCGGCGCATATTAGCTTAGCTGCGCTTAATAAGCCGGTTTTCGCCACAACTCTCTGGCGGCCACTTTCCTTACCCTCGCTACACTCTCACTCCAAGCTACGCCTGCTGAGCAAGATGCATTGCGATTTCCTCTTATGTGAACGCACTTGAGCATGACACGGGACGGGAAGAGAAAGACTCTTTTCTCCGGTTCTCTCGTAAAGCCAAAGACGCCCCAAGACAAAGTCAAACTGTTGGGAAGAGGACATGATCAATAGAACCTGGCTGGATCCGGGCTGGGATAGTGGCGCCCATTCCTAAGCAGTTCCGAAAAGGTTCGCTCATGCTGGAGGGAGCATCCTCACTTAGTGATCGGTCCGCTAGTTCACGCAAATTCGAAGAAGTTATCACGGACGAGCCACATGCAGGGAAACTTGCACGTGTGGTTCTGGCCGGGCTTTCCTGAGGTATCTAATAACCTTGCTTTTGCTCGCTGCTGGCGCACCTCTCCTAACTATTGCCCATTTATTCTGGAATAATCTTTTTAAGAGGGACAATTTTACATATTTCTGCCAAATCCTTCTATTATTAAGTACGGCGGGTACCATTTCGATGTGTTTTGATTTTTCCGAACAAGAGAGGTTTGATGCTTTTGAATCCATTGTATTAATTTCACTTCCTACTCGCAGTATGCTCTTTATGATCTCGGCTCATGATTCAATTGCCATGTATTTAGCTATTGAGCCTCAAAGTTTATGTTTTTATGTGATCGCAGCATCAAAAAGAAAGTCTGAATTTTCTACGGAAGCCGGCTCGAAATATTTGATCTTAGGTGCATTTTCTTCTGGAATATTATTGTTTGGGTACGACCGGACAACTACCGATATCTATTAATATCTTTTCTTAGAATGTTGTTTTTAAATAGATATCTATATCGTAAACTATCGGATCGGGTATTACTTAGATGTGAAACTTGCAGACTTCATTGGTTGTGATATTGATCTTACGGAGGTTCTGAAATAAGGAATATATAGACTTGTAGAGACCCTCTATGTAGTTGTCTATCTAGGGCGATCGATCTACATCTTTCTCTATAGTCCTGGAGCTGTGTCTCGATCTCCTACGTGCGTGAAGGACTAGTTCCTACTTGATAAACAACCCTTGGTCTAATTCCACGCCTTATGACGTATTTGATGGGAGGCTTGGCGTAAAGTGAAGATTGAAGGAAGTATAGAAAAATTCCCGGTAGGGGTATTCCGAAGGTTTAACCTAGGCAACGAAAAAAAGGGCCTGAGACTTCAACTAGAGGAGCGACCAGTTGGTTCACCAAACTCCGACCCAGCGTCACACGTTCTCCAGGTCCGAAGGGATCCAGTGCCCAACTACCGACTCCTCCCGGAATTGCGTTATCGGAGCCGAGCCAGGAATAGCCGTTAGTGGACACCCACTACTTTTCACCGGTTAGAGAGGCCCTCTTTAATACATTAAGAAAAGATGTTCACAGGGGCCAGAAAGACTCGGTCATAGGAACTTATACTACCTACGCGCTGGTAAACGAAAACGATCTCGACCGGATCAGAGTAAACAACAATGTCGAATCAGGCCGCCCCTTGCCTTGAAAGAATTCACACGCGGCCACCAGCTTTCTCAAAATAAGGGGAGATTTGCTGCTTACTGCTCACGAAAACATCCGACCTATACTATAAGGCTATGCAACAATTCGACCACTGTTACTGTACTCGATATCTCATTATCCTACGGGAATTATGGCTTCGCTTTTTCCTGGTGATGGATATAGTCTCGATGACTTTGCCCAAGTATTGCATAAAACATACATTGGATATTTGTTGTTTAAAAACAGGGAATTTTTTGAGCCCTTTCCTCTTTTAGGGAAGGCTATTTAGCAAGTGAGTCTGGTCAGCATGCTCCGAAAGAGAAGACTAATTTGCAATCCCATTTTCCCCCGGATTCCGCGCTTCTTTCGAACTAGCAAATGGACTTTCTGAGCCAAGAAGGGAACTAAACTGATCAATCCAACGCAATAATCCCGGCTAGGCATCAGGCTCGAGTCGGGATCACTATAAGAAAGAAACTTAGTTTCCCTTACTAAAAACAAAGAAAATAGGGTATAGGATAACTTCCTTTCAAGGAAATAGGATTCTTATTCTTAACCTAAGGATACCGAAAGAAAGACAACAAGACTTGAAGCCTGAAAAGAAGAAGTTTGCTCTTCCGACCCAACCGGTGCGTGCTATTCCTTCAGACCTGGTTCAGGGCTAATATAAATAAAGCACTAGCCCGAGGCTTAGGTAGTGAAAAAGGGCTTTAGCGGCTCTTCTCCTCAACCTGTTCAATTGGAGCTAGCTATAGCACGCACTTTTTCTATGCTTTATTTACTTACTATTTACTATAGAGGCGGAGTTCCCCCTCAACAACTTGACCCTACCTACCAACAGACTTTAGTACTACTTACTCTCCAGCCGGTCCTTCTTCGGCCACTTCTTCGAACGATTATGAAAGAGTTGGAAGGCCTTCTGCCAATTGAGAATGATCCATTAATATAATTAATCTCAAAATAAAATTAAAAAATTTTTTTTGAGATGGAAGCCATTACTAAGAGTTACACGACTTTTGTCGAAATTATGAGCCTGCTCCCCCTGAAAGTCTCAACTACCTGAGGCTAAGGCGGATTTGTCAACGGCGGTGTTGCTGGCAATGATTATAATAGCTATGGCCTTTGCTCAAACCTACCTGATTAGAAAGATAAGGCGCCTTGACTTAGCCACCTTCAGTTCCCGAATAGAAAAAAGAAGGATCTCCGGTTTCAAAAGCCCTAGATATAGATGTCCGGTAAGTGCTTCCTTGGATTAAAGCACATTCCGGGAGTGAAAGGCCATAGGGCTCATAGACATTTTCTATTTCCGATCTTTCCTTTATGGTAATAGGGGGATCATAGATCTCTCTTTTCAAACAAACAAAGTTGGCAAAGTGAGAACGCTGGTTCCGCAATAACCAAATCAATCCAATTCTCAAGGGGAGAGGGGTCCGTATCCATTTTGGGACTTAACTTAAGGATTTAGGGATCCCTCAAAGGACCGGGTTCAGGCTCAACCAAGTCTTCGTCCACTTGTTCTTGAACCAGATCCATGCCTTGGGCTTGAGTCCCAGCTTCGGTAGGAGTCCAAACAGCATTATCCATTTCGAATTCCTAATTCTCATATTTATATTATTTATTATTTGACGATTGTGTTCTCGAAGACAACTTATAGCAGGCTCGAGAGACCTCTCCCTTAATTCAATTCCTCGATCCGGTTGGTGATGACCAGCT
>OW204033.1:205000-282500 GCA_934048045.1 Polygonum aviculare
TAGGCAATAATGAGAGAGAGGGTTTTAGTAAATGATGCGGAGAAGGGTAGTGACATTGATCAACAAGAAGCTCAACAAACTCTTGAAATTGCAGAAGCTAACTTGAGGAAAGCAGAATAAGCACTTGAATGAGATGCCTTGGCAGTGGATGAAATCGATTGATTAAGAAGAAGTTGGATTATCTTCCTCAGAGGTAGGGATTGATTGGGGGTGATCTGCGACGGTACTTGCCTGCTTATTCGCAGGGGGAACACTCAAGAGTTTGTCGGATGGAGGTGAGAAGTGTTGGGAATTTCAAAAGGGGTCAAGGAAGGTTATTGTCTGCGCTGAAGGATAACCATTCGCTCGCCATGTGGTTAAGGGGAGGGGTGGATGTTACATTTTTTTGCCAAAAGTTTATGTATAAGCCTAATGCCTTAACTCTTTAGCTCTAAAAAAAGAGATTGCTTACCGAAACTTAGCTTTCTCCTAATCTCCGAAAACGGACGGACTGAGAGCTCGTTTAAGCTCGATAAAAAAAATGGAGCCCCCGGACCTCAGTACTTTGAGCTTCTGAAGCAACCTAAAAAGGAGAAGAATGGGGGAAGACAGAAACTTCTTAAAACAATTCCGTTTTACCGGTCAAAATAGATGAAATCCTCAATTCCTCTCTCACTCACGATGAAAGCTAAGAGCTTGTTCGAAGACAGCCGGATTTTACCTTACCTCTTTTTGTTGAATTGGTCTTCTATAAGTGCAATAACTTCGGAGTAGTTCAAATAGAAATAAGAAACTGATTCCACTTATCCGGGGCAACTTCGCCTTTTCTTTTCAACTAGTTCAAATAGGCCCTGATCGACGGTGCGCGCGGAAGGAATGACAGATCAAGGTGTGTTCCTACATTTCGGCTTAACTTAACTGGTCTTCTCTCTTACCTGTCCTATCTATTCTATAATAAAGAAATAGCCGCCTTCTTTTTTTCTCGATCTTGGCGTGGGTGTCTTGCTTTGTCTTGATTACAGAATTTACATCCCAGGAAATCCATCCACCTACTCTTTCTAAAGATAACTGCCATTTACATTGAAACTAAAGAGGGAAAGGAAGATAAGAAGGACTAGACTAAGCCAGAGATGAGATGCAAAAAGAAAGAAGGTCCAGGTAAGGCCTAACCACTGTTTTCAGATGCAGATGAAAAAGGGGGTGCCAGTCTTTGAGGTCTAGGAAAAACCGATGCGACGCGGAGAACCCTTTTCCATACCAAGTTCTCGTCTAACGTTTTGAATTGATAGAAAGACCCTTTATTGGTAATAGGTGAGACCGCGAAGTGCCAAGCCTTCAATCAAGACTTGAGAAATTGCATCTATTACAATCTAAGTCCTCCCCTTTTTTTGTAAGAGGGGCTAGCTTCCCTTCCTTTCCGGATCTTGACTTGGTGTGCTATGCTATTACTATAAAGCGGGGCACCGGAGGTAAGACTGACCCCCGGAGCTCTTGCCCGAACATTTACTTCACTGAACAAACTTTTCGAAGTCGGCTACGATAACCTGCGATTCTTAGAAACTCCCTAGGTCTGCATCCAGCCGTGCCGAGGCTATAGTATGAAAGTAAGTACCATCTCGTCATGACGGAGCCACGGGCGGTCGACCGAATTGGTTGTTTGCTCAAAGTTTATTACGTTACGTGTTCGGTTTAGGGATTGCCCCTGGAAGCAAGGGGCGGTGGGGGCTTTAAGCTCGGTGTTTCTTCAGGCATTTTACTTAATTACTTACTACCGATGCCAGTAGAGATTCCGATTACATTTCCCAACCTAAAACACCCATCGAAGAAGTAGAAGTCGTGGAAAAGGCGCGGGCTAAAAGAGTTGTATAGGAAGCATAGCTCAAAATCTACTATAATATAAGAAGGGAGGGCGGGCGGTCCATAGGAAGTTCTGAAAGAAAAGAATAGGTCTTCGCCTCAGGAACTATCAAGAATTGAAAACCGAAGTCCCTTTTCTTCTAATTCTTCTTGTTCGGAGGGACCCTTCGGAGACTAGAACCGCTCTGTCTTCTCCATTACCGGCAGGCCCAGACCTAGTTGCCGCTGATCCTCGGATATTCTAAGGTAAGGTCCATTTGTACGAGCCTTTTTTAGACGAGAAGGTAAAAAAGCACGCGTGGTCCGGTTTCATATTGGCTTTTCATAGGCGAGTCACAAAATGCCCTTGGTTATGCTCACTTCCAGGTAATGGGATAGTTAGCCCATTTAAGCACTACACATTATAATAGAGTAGACTTTAAAAGTTGCAAGGCGAGAAGAGAAAAGGCCCGTTGTAGTTGGGTTCCAGATGCTCGCGTCGGTGTTGCTGAGCCCTTGAATCACTGAGAACAAACTTTCTACGATCCTGGCTTATCGTAGCTAACAAATGATCTTCACAAAATTTGGTCAGCATGTAGCCCGATACGAACGCAATTACATGTCTCAATACTGACTACCTACCCGGACCGGGGACGGAAAGAGCTAAATATAGCCCAAAGATTTATGGCCCTACACCGAGAGTCCGTTATAACTTCTCGAAGGAGAGCTGGAGGTGTAGAACGCTTGAAAGTCTTCCTCTCGCTTCAGCTCGATCCAGTGCCCGCTGAAGCGGGTGCTGCTTCGCCGTGACATTCTGTTTACTAATATATACCCTGATACAATAGTAATAGGTAATAGTATATCCTCGATACGGTACTATATAGAATCTATTAACAGCTTATACCGCACTAACCTACAATATTGCTTCATAGAGTGCTTCGGCAAAGAGGAAGATAGGTTTCTCCGTGTGACCCGTTTCCCTGTATATAACCCTCGATACGTCGATACGGTAATGGTAATAGGAATTCATACATAGTCCTATTGGTTGACGCGCTCTATTGATCGATTGAATCCAATGTGAAGTCTTCGGTGTCTTTATCGGCTGTTTTAGCGCTATATTCTAGATTTCTATACACTAGTATGCCTTGCTATCAATAACCCGGAGTAAAAGGATCCGAAGCAACTAAGACATCTTTAGGGAAATCAAGCTTAGTGCTAGGATTTCCACATGAAAGGCTGCCAGCGCTGGGATCCGCCACTAACCTGTCATCTTTAGGGAAATCAAGCTTATAGGACTTTCTTCCAGGCCACACAGTCAGGGTCCACCTACTAAACCCTCGCAGTGACAGCCTTCAGCAGCGAATGGATAGTGGGAGGTTGCCATGTTTAGGGGATTCCATGGTATAGCCAATCCTGAAAGACCAACCCCGTCCTCATCTCTTGACTCCGTTCCGAAAGTCCCTACCCCTAACGGTCGAGCTTTACACCCTTTCCCGTTAAAGAAAGAGGCACCGAGACTATACTATTGACGAAAGATGGGCTAAGTCAGGAGGCGAGATAAATGAATTCCATCCAGCCCCGCTTTTGAAGAAGCAGAATGCCGCTTTAGCCCAGCCCCTATCCAAGGTCACTACCTAGGAAGATCCTTTCCCGCCCTTCTTTAATAGAAAGAGTCCCTTATAGTGGAAGTGCAGCATCATCCGCAAACTAGTACCTCAGCTGCTACTTGCCTCGATCCGCTAGTTATCTGGTTATGGCTTCCCAACTCTACTTCTCTTTATCCAGGCACACGTCGTCTCGCTCCTTCCCCGCCTAGCAAGAGCAAGTCAGAGTAAAGGTCAAGCAAGAACTAGACCTCTTCTATCCTACTTCTACATTGCACATTTCCTCTGAGCCACTGATGCCGGTAAAGTCGAGCTAGTTCACTCAAGCAAGGTAGCAATAGTTCGGCTTAAACGAGTACTAGCAAACCACTGCTCAAGCCTATGAATAAGGGTGACATGCTGATCTATGCTATCGATCTCTTCTCTTTTTGGCTTAAATAAACACAATCACCAATTGAATAAATCTCGGTATGTCAATCGGAAGCTCAAGAAGAGAGAGTATCTTCCTTTCAGTAGCCTCTGGTCTTGCAGTTGGGTTTCCCCGCGCAAAGCAGCCTTCTAATTATTCCGTTAAGGCTAATATCCCATAATAAGATATACGAATAAGACGGATCAGACCGAACTGCCAATGCATTCATTCCATCTCCACCGGAATCCAATAGGGGGATAGAGAGTTGGCTATCTCATTGAATTGACTCAGTAAAGTGCTTTTCTCTAAGAAGAAAAGAATACATTCACTTTCATTACGGGGAGGGGGTCTAGAGTAATAAAAGAGTAACGGATTCAGGCTTTGGTATACGATCGGTATCGGATCCTTGAATCCAGACCCATGCTTCCTTCGTTAACTATGACATTCACATCAGGAAATGGGATCGAAAGAGTCGGGGTGCGGGCTTACTCGAATCGGGCGCACTTCTTTTTTTTCGAATTCGAAAAAGCACTCAACAAGGAAAAGAATGAGGTGTACCAAACCCACTTTATAGCAATGTCGGGTGTGAGCTTGAATATGCGTTGGGAGCTTCGATCTTAGGACTAACTTAATCCTTCCTCCTTCTTCTCTTGGGCAACCCAAATGACTCTTTCTTTTGAGTATCGATGGGAAGAACAAGCAGAAAGACTTCCGTTTCCACAAATTCCACTAATGAGAATGATGAATAAGGACATGAAGTCCTTACTCGAAATGGCATTCTTTATTTCCTGAATTTCCATTGAAAATGTGCCGCAGAGCAGCGGGATGATTCATATGGAGTTTGAGTAGGATTTGCACATTCCCCTTTTGATGAGGTACTTTCAAGTGATTGAGTCAGGACTTTCAAAGTTGTGTCAGAAGATTGAAGAGGTGAAAACGAAAGTTACTTAGCTTGAGCGCCAACAAAGTGGGAATTTCAGCTATAAATGGTATGGTAATCAACCATGGGGAATGGATTTTAACCAATCAATCTTCTCCACTTCTTGTCATCACTTTTGCACTTGCCAACCGGGTAGAAAAAGCTAATAGGATGGCATTGTTTGGGGAATTTTATATAATTAATTGACTCCTTCCTTGAAGAATTCTAGATTATACCATTATAAGGTCTAAGGCCAAGTTTATGACTAAGAAAGGGCTTCTCTCGAGTGTCCCTCCGGCAGGGCCAGGTCTGGAAGTCCTCGTCGAGTTGTTCACTCAAACAGAGCAAGAGCAAGCCGGGCCGGCGAAGCAGGCATCTCGGAAGAAGCAGTTGGGAAAGAAGATCCGGTCCAGTCCAGCGGCATTTCTTGAGTTGATGAATTTTTTTTTTATGGAAAAAAGATTATTACAATATGTTCTTCCCTTAGTCTTATCCCATTTTTCTCTCCATTCTCGGATGTGGCCAAGGGAACAAGCAACGGCGCAACGCGCGAAAGCCCTTTCGCGTTAGCTTGGAGTTTTCTTGCTTGCCCTACTTTCCATTTTTAAGCCAAGCCAGCGCTGGGACAAAGACAAAGGGGCAAGGATCTGGTGGAAATGCAAAAAAAAAAGAAGGTTAGCCCGAGAAAGCACCTCGGTTTAGGTTCTTTTTCATTGGCATGTGATAGGGGTGGTCTACCGGTGAGAGCCAGAAGGGAAAGACATACACGGCATCAATCCAATCTCAAGAACTCTGACTCTGATTCAACCATTTCTGTATCGCTGACTGGGGTCTCTTCCCCTCTGGGGAATCCATAGAAAGCAAAACAATTTTCTTTTTAATGAAAGCTATTGCTTGCTGTCGGTCTTCTAGTCTGATTATGGCATGTGTCACGCTCATCTATTATATATTCAAAGCAGGAGCCCATCCTTAGCAACGTGCCCCGGTTGTCATGTTTGTGTTTGTGTGTCTGAATGTCTGAGTGCTACTTTTTGAGCCTACCTTTGAGCGCCTGAATCAATTCAACAAAAAGCTGATCTACGACCACCCTCTTCGAGCAAGCTCTTAGCTTTCATCGTGAGTGAGAGAGGAATTGAAGCTGATCCAGCTAAGGTGAAAGCCGTTGTGAATCTATGTCGTCACCTCGTAACCTCAAAGAGTTGCGTAGTCTGCCGGGCCGGCTCCAGCCTTTGATCTCAAAAGCTAGAACTCGATGTCAATCCTTTTCCCGTCAAGACGCGAACTTTGTTTGGAGGCCAAAGCACAAAGAAAAAGGTTTTTATTCCTCAAACTTTTATGTCTGCTCCCGTCTTGTCGCCTCCTATTACTGGCGGGCCACTCCTGCTTTTCGTGTTTACCACCGACGCCATTTCCGTATTTTGAGACGTTATGGCAAAAGACGATGACTCTTGGAAGGAAAGAAAAGGCCATTGACTACCTCAGACCTTGCTCGCAAAGACTATCCACCTTCAGCATTTGGTACTGAGGAGAGCCAGCCATTAAGCACACACCCAAGCTAAGCAAGAGATGGAAAAAGCACACTTTGATTTACCAAACTGGGCTGGGATAAAAAAGATCAGAAGGGAGCGAGAAAGCACCTAGTGAGCTCAGATTTTGACTGGGAAACTCTATTTGGTTAAACCAGAGAAAAGAGCAGGTAGCGCATGATCTGAATGATCAAGCAATGAAATCCTCCTTTGTCGACCTGAAGCTGAAGTGAAGGAAGGAATGGAGCTGGAAATCATCCTGGCTTTTGTAAATCAGTTGATCTACTCCCGCTAACGCTCGCACTGAAATTCTCCCAGCCTTACTTGATCCCATCTTTGTTAGAAGAGACTCTGCTCAGGTTTGGAACCAACCCCTTTTTTTCGAAGCTGGCTTCACCTTACTAGATAGAGGTTAGCGGCATATCGTACTATATCTGTAACCTATAGCATCATTAATAGAGCTAGCGGCTAATTCTTTAGCACTCGTGCTTTCATTATGGATTAACTAGCACGAGTAGCGGCTTCAGTAGCTTATCCGGCTCCTGTAGTGGAGGAGGCAAAGCACTAGTAGTAGCATCAGTACCGGTATAACCTTTTTTTACAATCAAGAAAGGACTGGTACTGAACTAGTAGATAAGGTTGAGTCAGTTGTTGATCCAGAAGGGGTAGAAGTGAGAGTAGTATACCTTCCATATCAAGAGCTAGAGACAAGTGATGGCTTTCCCTGTACAATAGACCCAGTAGATAGAGTTGATTATGCTCGCGCTCATGATAGGGATTCCGTTTCTTTATGGCGTGAGGCTCAGTTCCTTATCTAGAAGCATACCTTGATATATACTCATAGTGGCTTCCATACCTATCTATCTCCCGTAGAGCTAACAGCATATCAACCTATGACTAGTAGACCCATACCAAGATCCAGCAGTATACTTTAGCATTTACAGATCTCTTTCGTTATATTATACAATTATCCGGGTTACTCACCGTACAGATCAGATTTTATGCCATTTCATTTATGTTAAAGATCCATACCCGGCAGGGAAAGGAACAGGGGTATAGGCAGTTGACTTAGTGAACTGAGTTTAAGTGGATTCAGTAGATTATGCAGATTAAGCCATTATTAAGCCGTCTAAGTCAAGCCCATCTAAACCAGCCTTAGCCAGTGATCCATACACAGTAGAGGAATACCTTCCCGGGTGACCCAGTCGCATATGCAGTAGCTCCAGATCGAGACCCATACCCCTCCCCTCTCGCGAATCGCTTGCAGCTTTCGAGCCGTAGTTTCTTGCTTCTCGAGGAGCTGGAACAGTAGCAGGAGAATCGGGAGGTAAACCGTAGGTTTACACCGTAGACTTAGAAGTTGCCCAACCAATAAGTATTTGATTACTTCAGGGAAATGGGTGTGCTGAGACCAGTCACACAAGTCTTCTGCAGTGAAGAGATTGTCGATTACCAGACCGACAATTTGCATTTTAACATGGTTACGATCCTGCGAAGGCCGGACCAACCTAGGCTAAAAATTGATCTACAAGGGGGCCGTCTAGGATCTATAATCCCTATCAGTAAGCGTGCCGTTGTAATCGGCCAAGAGGCTACTCAAATACTTCGCTGATGCTCTATTACATCGAGCTGTCAAGCCTAAGGTCGGCCCACCTAATAGGTTTTTCTAGGCGGATGGAAGCAAGAAAAGGGCTGGCTAGCTCGTGCAATCAACGAAAAATTCCTTCGCGTTAGTCAGCTAGCTTTGTAAGCTAAGCAAGCCTAGTTCTCCGGGCACTACGGTAGGACGTGGATCGATCATGACGAGAATGGACTTCTCCGTAATGTAATAGAAGAGTCACAGTCAAGTTCCCCGGGCTTTCTCTTTATTCTGACTAGTCAGAATAAGAGATATGAATGAAAGCGGGTAAGGGCTTGGCTTGACCTTGTGTTCTCTCCTAATCGGGTAGGAGGCGGAGACTGGCAAAGTTCATCATTCAGTAGTAGAGTGTTCATAGAAAAGAAGGCGTCGCCCAACGAGTGGCAGATTTGGATGGAGGAGTCTCGCTTGGATGCTTAGGCAGTTCAGTTGAACTGGATAGAATCTCGCTCATGGAGGAAGAGTACGCGCGCTAGCGCGCTACGGCTTACGCAGTTTTTCGGATCAGATAGCCCTTCGGGCAACCAACAAAACCCGGCAAATCAAATTCCGATCAACAACTTGGAGGTATGGCTGAGTGGCTTAAGGCATTGGTTTGCTAAATCGACATACAAGAAGATTGTATCATGGGTTCGAATCCCATTTCCTCCGGCACGGAAGTGGAACGAGCGGGCGAAATTACATGAGAGAAAGAACCTCTTGGTGGAGTCCAGTCCCCCGGAGGACAGAATAGCACTACTTAGTGAAAGTCTCGCAGAGAGCCCGTTGTTTTTGTTTGACCGGCCTATCTTCTTTCTATAAGCAAGCTCCCTCCGGCCGTCCCTGGACGGCTCTCGGTTCTTGAGCATGTTGGGAGATTAGGTGGCAGTTGAAAGAGCTGCTCGAAAGCTTGACGAACAAGCGAAAAACTTTCTAAAAGAAAAGGGCTTTTCCCTTTATTCTTACTTATAAGAATCAAGCTAGGGCGCTATTCGATGAAGAATAAAGACTTTAGGAAAGTGGTTCAGGTAGCTCAGCTGGTTAGAGCAAAGGACTGAAAATCCTTGTGTCAGTGGTTCGAATCCACTTCTAAGCAGGCGAAGGGTCCAAACCGTAGCCGGGAGCGAGCCGGGTTTGGAAATTCAAGCAAGTCAAAGAGGAAGCAAAAAAATGTGAGCGCTCCTGCACTATACGGCTTTTTGGCGCCGCCCTATCTTGCTGGAGGCAGATTTTATATAAAAAGCGGTTCCCCCTCAAGAGGGGCCTTGTGACAAAAAGGATGAGCGAGTTCGGTTCGAGTCTTCATCGATCGGGTAGATCTATATGCTTCGGAGGGTGAGACGAGGTGTAGCGCAGTCTGGTCAGCGCATCTGTTTTGGGTACAGAGGGCCATAGGTTCGAATCCTGTCACCTTGATGTAAGGCTTCAGTCAGCAAATACTTAAGAACATCCATCGACCGTTACCACTTCCTCTTACTCCGTGACTCGTATATTAACTTTAGCAAACACACTAACTGCGCAAGACCTATAGCTAAAGATCATATAGCACCACAGTATATATACGAACCTATACGGAACACTTCTATCTGTCTCAGTGCTTTCTCACTTCGATCGCCTCGTTGATAGAAAAAAAAGAGATTCTCTTGAGCTTGAGCATTCCAATAATGAATGGGTGGGGCTAGTGGACAATTAAAAAATAGAAGAAATGCTTAAGGTGAGAGGGCAGCTAGTTTGTGAGTGGGGCCTGACGGTTTCCCGAACTTCTTCTTCAAAAAGAAAGAAGGTAGTTGGTGGAGAGGAAATATCGATGGCAATCTCGGAAGGTACTGAAAAGAGTTCAACACTATGCTCATTGCTCTTCTTCCAAAGTCCCTTGAAGCCAATTGAACGATTTCAGGCCGCTCCTCAAAGCCTGTGTAACACTGTCTACAAGCTTATCTCAAAAATCCTAGCAACAATAGGCTTAAGCCTATCCTCCCAGAGCTGGCCTAATCAGGAAGCTATAGTGAAAAGCAGGCACATCGGCAAAGGTCTTATCATCGCCCATGAGAACGATCCATTCTATGGACCGTAGATCATCCAAGAAAGCGGTTGCCTGAAGCTTGACATGATGAAGGCGCTTTTCATTTTTAGCCATTCCCTCTTTCGGGAATGGCCCTTCCTCTTACCTTCTGTTGAGACTGAGATAGAGGACTGGGCTTTCTCCCTCTTCTACCGAGAGGCCGCGGGAGTCCACTCAAATAGCTTCGAGCCTCATCCCCCTGGTAAAGGCGATCTACGCTCTCCCCTCCGCCTAGGGCTGGCACCTCTTTTTTTTAAGCACGGGTCGTCTAACAAGGCATGGGACCCATAGCATAGATTCATTGTCTGCTGTGCTTCTGCTGCACAGACCTGCACCTGCATGCGCGCTTCCCAGGAGGCACACATCGTAACAATTCACTGCCTTTGGCTCTACTGTAACTGATTCCTCGGGCAACGAGACAGTGGATTGATTCCTATACCTATGGTCCCGGCCTGGGGAGGGTGCAAGGTCTCTTATCTACTCCAACTCTTCGCTTTCTTATCTACTTCAATATTTCGCTTTCAGGTGATCTACGACCACCCTCCAACCCTGGTCTCGTCCCACTCTTAACCTTATCTATGACAAGCCTGTAAGAAGCATCAGCAAAGGTGTCTTTTTTACCCCCTTTCTCTAATTTTTAAATAAGGTAAGCATTTCAAAGTTTATCTAGGCTAGGAACTAGGTGAACAAAGTCTTTTTCTAAGAACCATGTTGACAAACCGGAAATGCCACACACTCTTTTCAGAGAAACTATTTACAGATAAGCTCGGCACCTTACGGCCATGTGCCTAGGATCCCAATATTCTGAGCGCTCTAAGGATTAAGCCCAAATCCTACCAGGTCTATAGATTCATTAAGAGAACTTAAACACATGCAGGAAAAAGCACATAGACCATAGGGGGAGGAAGAAAAAAATGCATTCATGTGCTTTTCACCAGTTGTAACATTGACTTCTTTTTCCCATTGAACCTAGGAGAATATCACCCGGTTGGGTTGCCGTAAAGTACAACACAACTCACTATGGGCTTTTCCCATCCCTCTCGACGTTCCGGACACTAAGTCCTTGCCAAGGCCTTTTGACACGGGATCAGCCAGATCTCATCTGGACTCCACATACTGACTGGAAATATTCCATCAGTCAAGATCCCTCTCACATACATCAGACGCAGACGTCTGGATTACCTATTGTAAGACTAGCTGTACTATCTCAGCATGGCAGCCTTCTAGTTTGTCACAATTGTCTAGGCCGGCAACAACTGCTCCATATCGGTACTTCTACCAATATGTTCCTGAGCCACTCTATTTCTCTTCAAGAAGAAGTATATGCAATAAACTCTAATTCCATGAAGGTTAGGTAGCCAATGTTCATTGCCTGTCTGCTATTTCATCGAAATTAAATAGCTCTTCCACCTAATGGACCCAGGCAGACACCGACTTGGAATATTCATGATCTGAATTCCAGTCGCGTCACTGTAATCTTCCTCGATCACAGCAGGGTTCCAAAACTTTCAAGATAGAATCTGGTGGTCAAGTGATGATTTCGAAATGAATTGGATTCTGTGAAATGATGGAAGTTGCTGCGGATGCGGAAGCGTATGATGTTGGTTAGTCGACCCCTCCCGCTTATTGATTAGGGAGGGCACATCTCTCTTGGCCGCTAGCTGGACCCGGCTAGCTCTAACCTCGCATCTCTAGCGAGCTCCCCCCTATAATAGATCCAATTGTTCGATATGGAAGTGCTTGTTTTTCAAACAGAATACCTATAGGCGAAAGCTTGGAGTAGATAAGTGGAAGTAGATCAGGCTAAATGCTTGCCATGAAGCAAGCTTTCCCGAATACGACAGATGCGGAAGTGGGGAAGCCGAAAGTCGCTAAAGAAGTCGGAGGAAGAAAGCAGTTAGACAACTGTATGCACAAGAAGGAAGGGTACATAAGTATCCTGGGAATTTACAACATTGACAGAAAGGGTAAGAATATTTGAAGTCTAGCTCTACTAAAGTAGTCGGCCTAACCTTCGGTTCCCGTAACCAAGTTTTTCTTACTTCATCCATACTTTTTTTCTTTTTTAAGTGTAGGGCAAACGGCGCTCTCTACTTTCACTTCTAACTAAAGGCGAACAGCCGGCATTGCAAGCAAATAGAGAGCCCCCGCCCGTTTGAGTCGTTGCGAGCCGGAAAGCGTACCGGCGGTTTGAGTCGCGAAAGGGCCGCTTACTTAATTAGATAGAATATATATTCTTTTTTTTATATTATATATCTATAAACAGAAAATAAATATCCAATTGGATTTGTATTTTCCAATTGTTCATTCCTGGGAAGAGGAAGAAGCAGATAGAGCAAAGGCCTTCTCTTTCCGTCCGCTCTTCCCGAAATGAGAGAATTGCATGTAAAGATCCGTAAGGGCTTATAGTTTAATTGGTTGAAACGTACCGCTCATAACGGTTATATTGTAGGTTCGAGCCCTACTAAGCCTACCGCCCTCTTTTCTTCACCCGATACAAGGCAGTCGAAGTCCCCGCCACCCTGCAGATCTCAATCTAGCGGCAGCCCCTGGAACCACACTGCTGCCGCTGCCCTTCGGGCACGCCTCCTACGCTCTTGCGCCCCCTTCGGGCAATAGGCTTTCGTAATACGCGAAGCAGCTGAGCGATAGCTCTTCCTTCGATCGCTATATTCTTGCGATAGCGGCGAAGGCATGGTTCATCCTCTAAGAGAGAGTAGATGCGAAGGTTCGGCCCCCGCAGCGGAGTGACTGCAGGGCAAGGCTCGGGCTCAGCAGCCAGCCAGTTAGTTGAACCAATGCCAGTTGACCGTGTCAAAGAAATAGATCCCATTTTGAACGCGGTCACAGAACCACTACGGGATAGTCCGTGAGACAAGATCGGGATCCAGATTCATATCTCTCAGCCACTAGTGGAAGACTTTTCAAAGGAAAAGGTTGGAAGCGGGAGGGAGTCAATTACAGAAAGAGTAGAGACGACTCTATCTCTTTATCTCTATCGAATTGTTAGCCAGGATTTCAACCTATCTCCAGAAAGCAAGCTGAGCAGTTCTCACTCTGTCCGGTTACCAAGAAAGCTTAAAGAATGCCGTAAAGTGATCTCATAGAAAAATGGACGTCACCTTCTTCTTAGTATTAGTAAGAATGGAAGAAGAACTAAATGACGTAAGAGAAAAGAGAGCAGAGAACAAGAATCGAGAAATCGGTTTGACTTTACAAGGACCAACGAGGATTCAGGAGGAGAAGGATAGGGGGAAGAAGCGGGGTAGAGGAATTGGTTGACTCGTTAGGCTCATGATCTAAAGATTGCAGGTTCGAATCCTGCCCCCGCCTAAGAAAGAGTGATTGAAGAGTCCGGTAACAGAGAAAAGATCGAGAAAAAGCACCTCCCAAAGTACTTTTCAAAGTATACTTTTTTTAAGGAATGCCACTTAATGAGAGAGCTCCCAAGCATCATTGGTACAGTTATAGTAACGTAGTAGCTCGACTGACGTCAATCTTCCATATTAAGATAAAGAAAGATAGTGCTGGACTCTTAAGGAGGGAGTGAACTTCCCAGAGAAGAAGTTCGTCTCTGCAAAGAAGGATTGCTTACCGGCTTAGCTCGAAAGAAGGATCAAAACTACATCAGAGATTCTATAGTTACGACTTCACTCCAGTAAGAAGAGAAGCGCAGGTGATGGACTGAAACAAATCACAGTCTAAGTAGCAGATTCAATAGCAATAGCGGCGACAATGATCTATTCTTCTTAGCAATAGCAACAACCGATATGCGACATTGCAGTCCAGTCCTTCTCTTTCGCCCTCGTTATCTTCTCTAGTTCGAGAATAATTGGAAGTGAAGCAAAAAGATGTACACTATTGGGAACTTTATTCTGCTATTCGAGAATTACCTTTTAAAAAAGGAAATCTCTTCCCTTCTTGCCTAAGGGGACTGCCTACAAGGTATTAGTAGGGGAAAACTTGGTTGACAATAAAGTAGCAATGGAAAAAAAACTATTCGAATAAGAACTCTAATAGTAATATTATAGAAAACATACAAATATCATCCGTGAAGAGGAATGCTTCCTTGCCAACTCTCACATTCACTGGATCTGAAATCAAAGCCCTCAGAAATCTCGTATTCAAACCGACAGAAAAGAAGGAAGCCCAAAGACTGAAACTTGATTGGGTTAGCTTACCACTGCAACTCAAACCCCCAGGAAGCCCTTAGGACGGCAACTCCCACTTGCTGCCCTAGCGGATGAGTATCTAATTGAATATGCTTTCGCCCACTCTCTTCTTACTATGCTCCCGCCTAAGAAAAAAGAATATTTACTGCATGCAGGAACTATTCAGAACGGGGTGCTACTCAAAATGCTAATCCTACCCCCCTTCTTATCCGTTTAGGTTAGGCTAAGGCTGCTATCAAGTCATCTTTCCTGCGTTTGAAAGGAGAAAGACTCCAACAGACTTGCTTGCAGAAGGAATAGAACGAGATGCTCTTAGGTTGGATCAATCGAAACTGACACTCCAATTCAATCTCCAGGGAATGAAACTCACTCAATAGCTCTTAGTTCTGACTTACCCCATCCAAGATAAGCAGAAATGCATCGGATTAGCTTGGCTGCCCGACTCTAGTAAGACTTCTTCCCGTTCCCGCGTGGAGCTAGCATGGGCCTCCCCTCCGTCTTACTGCTCGCTTCATCTTCGGGCTTTGATTATGGTTGTTTAGGCGTATTCTATAGCGATCGTTTTCAGTCCTATAGAGGGACCCACAGGGATGGGATTTCTTAATAAACATGGCAGACTTCCTTTTTCTCCAAACCCTAAATAGTAGGATCTTCCCCTGTAACTGTTTGGTATGTAGAAATTGTTCAAGAGCCGCAGCCCTTTCAATAGCAGCATTCAATTCCTACTCTGTTATGTACGTCGTAATTAAATTCCCATTTTGATACCTTCCGGGTCTATCTCCTTCTAATACGAGTTATGACCTTTCTCTAACGTTGGTTAGCATCGAATTGGAAATACTAATTCAAACCTCTTGAATGAAAGTGACACCAGGATTCTAAACTAGTAGCCTACAAATAAAATCGTTACTGTTACTAAACTAAAGGCTAAATCAATGGGCAATATCGTCTGATCGTAGACCTGCCTTACTCAAACCTAGTTGAAGGCCAAGCCACGTCAGTCCTTTAGCGAAGAAAGTTCCATCCCACTTTATATAAGGGCCTTCTTGTTGGTATGAAAAAAGGGAAAAACTTCCCCTTTGGTAGTGGATTCCCTTAACAACGAAGGGATGACCAATGCAAGTTCCGGGGATAAAGTCTCTGTGGTAGGGCTTCCAGTATGCTCTTAGGTCCTCAACAAAGCTAAGGCTCGATGAAATAGAAAGCCCTTTTATCCTCTTTGGCTGTGTCCAAGTGAAGTGAAACTAGGGAATGAAGCGGATAGGTCGAAGACATCCAGCTTTGCCGTAAGAACACTGACTTCGAAGAAAGAAAGACCGGGTGGTCTGGCTCCAGGTGTGCCCCTGAAATAGTATCCCCTTGGAAGGGCTTACACATATAGGGGATAGCTGCGCTTACTTTAATTCATCATGGAAGAGGAGCAAAAGAATAGCGTAAGGTGAACTAGAGTGGAATTGAAAGACTACTTCTTGATGATTTAATCAGTTTCTTTTCGAGTCTCATAAGGAAAAGAGATGTTCGGCAAGGAAACTGGCAGTGTTTCCAAGATAGATAGTTGTTGCCACGGATCATAGTGCATTGGCCATGACGCGGGAAGTAGTACGTACATTGGTTCAGAGGCCCCAGTGTCTCAAAGGTGAAGATCTTTTGTCAAGGGCTCAAGCGCAAAGAATTCTCCTCCTGCTTCTTCTTTTTGCTCTTCTTCAGGCGAGATCGAATGGATGAATCTTCCTTCGCCCGAATAGAAGGCGGGGAAGAAAAATAGCTAAATCGGAAGTGAAGCCCTCGATTAGCAAAGAGCTCCCCCAACGAGCTCTCTCCGCTCTATCCAATAGACTGACTATTTGCTAAAGTGAAAAGGCCAGTTTGAAGAAGGTCCACCAGACATGCAAAGTAAGTGAAACTGCCGTTCCAAAGCCTTATAGATAGAGGTGCCTATAAGGAAGTGGAAATCAATAGGATAACCGGATTCCAGCTGTAGTTTATTGGCCATTAGGTCGGTGAAACTGTCCATGTAGCTAAAGTAAAGCCAATTGTTCGAGTTCGATTTTTGTAGACCGGATGGGACTGGGACCTAACAAACTCTCTACGTTCGTACCTGCAGCTAACAAGTCAGAAGTGTCCCCTGAGTCCGAGTTAGCTGTTCTAGTTCTAGTTCAGGACAGGACAGTATGGGACCTCTTGCTTAGGGCTTTGGAAGCGAGCAACCAACCCGGCAGAAGTCGATCGGAAGTTTCCTGTTTGACAAAGGGGCGCGTTAGCGGCGTAAGAGTAAGTAAGTAAACAGATCAGGTGTAGCGGGCAAACACGGGTGTAGCGATAGAGCGGTTTACGATTCTATTCAAACAAGCTATTGCGCCTAAGTCAATCCCTCGTATTGGCCGGCTGTCTTATGACGGGAGACACGACAAGTAGGTGCGAAGCCTTTACTTTTAAAGCCCAAACAAGCTTTCTTCGTTCGCACCTTTTAGCCTCTGTTACAGAAGTGGCAGGATCCGTTGGTAGTTTGCTCTCTTGCTAGAGTAGGTATACGCGGATTCGGGTTGCCTAAGTAGAAGGCATGGAACTAGTGATTCCCTTGCAATCTTGTCTTCCTACTATAGAAGGATCAGCGCACGGATCAGGCTTTCTGACTCGCGGAAAGAGGCTAATGCTATGCCTAAAAGCATTGGATGAATGCCCGGGCCTTGAGATTACTTACTTTCTTGTAAGAGCAGGTTTATTTAAGCTTATAGGCAGTAGCTAAGCGCTAAGACGCTATTGGCTATATGCTTAACACATGCAAGTCGGACTATGTTTTCGATCAATCTGGTTCACCTCTCTAATTACGTATGTTAGTGTGTTGTTTCCTGCTCTTCTAGTAAAGAAAGGTGATCCTCCGCCCAATAGAGCAACGCCCGAGAGACGAGTTCTCCAGACCGAAAGGGTCTCGCGAAGCCGGTCCCCGGATGGTTTAAGTCCTTCTCTAACTTGAAGAGCAGCAAACCAGACTTCCCACAGTAGGGGAGATACTCTTTTTTTTTTTACTTACTATGATGAATAAGAGTTTCAAAGCACTGGACTTGCTTAAGGCACAATCATACCTTTTTCGGTGAGCAATGAAATTCGATTTTTCGAGTTAAGTAGCTTACTATTGCTCTGCGTGCTAATGCCTATTTAGCAGTGCTCTTTGCTTTCTACTTCCCATTTCCTTCCTCGATAGCTGTAGTTGACTGTATATCAGGAATTTTCTCTTTAAGAGCAACTTCTTACTCTTTCTTTTCAATCGTAATATGTTTTCTTTTATACCTCTATCCTTTCTTATCCTAGATGAGTGACTCTAGAGTTTAGCCTTATAGTGAAGGGAGGCTTTCGTGCTTCACTGGATAGAAGGACCGACCAGGAGCGTCATCCAAATGACAACCTTTTCCTGAGCCTAGCTTCGAATCAACTCTTTTTGAATGGTAATGGGGCTTCTCTTAGATACCTTCTAGCAGGCGCCCCTCTCCCTCAGATTGAATAATGTGGAAAATGAGTTTTGGCTAGAACAAGAATTCTTTCTTCATTTTTGGCTCGTAGGTTACAAGGAGAAGGTAAAGCAACTTCTTCTATTTCTTAGAATTGGGCACGGTACCTCAAATAGACCATTGAGCGGATCCCCTGATTCTGGTTTAGTAGGTTCTTGACACTGAAAGTACATCTTTGGGAAGATCTAGACATCCATCAGTCAGGAATCTTGGGCACCTCGGCAAATCCACATATTTGGCAATGCTCTTTTCCTGGCTTTGCTACCGGACTTCTAGTTACCCCGCGGAAGGGGACTTCTGCCCAGGTTTGGGCCTTTTCTTCTGCTGTGTCCGGCTCTTTTTTATTGAAAGTGAAAGATTGTCTTTCCTTTCCAACGGTCTCGGGCCGGCTAGCTCAGATATAGCTTATTCGATCCAAGCCTTTTCTTACTAGATGGTAGTAGTTCCTCTAAGTGAGACTCGTACAAACTGCTTTGGCTTTTTGTGTTGATTGGGTCTTCCTCCTTTCTGCTGACGTTGACTCACGTTGACACACAATCTAACGGCAGCGAAACTGTCTCCTCTCCTAAGCTTCAGAGCCTCCGCTATCTTTCCTATTTGAACTTTTCTTTAGAGCTTCCCGGGCTCTAGGCTCCACAACGTGCACTCTTCCATCTTCAGCATACTTATTCCAAAGACACTGCACTTCAGGGACTTCCTTCATCCAACCAGTTACAACGAGCTTCTTCAAAGCAGTAACTCCTCTCCTGGCTCGGGATCTGGTGGTAAGCCCTTCCCAGATCAATCAAAGAAAATAGACTAGCACCAGCCAAGATCTTCTCCATGTTGTCCAAGCGGCAATCTTTCTTTTTTCTTTGATTGATGGTTCGACTATCAATGTACATTCTCCAGGTGCCATCCTTCAACGATCTTAGTAATCCGGGTATAGCACAAGGGGCGTTAGCGGTAGTGAAGGGTCGAGCGAATAAGCTCCTTTCTCTATCACGTGTCGCCTCTTTTCTTCATGCTCCGATGGGCTCATCCTAGAGCCTCCTCGCTTAGATTAGCTCTACTCTCGTCTAGGACTAAAGGCTTGGTGGGTAGTTTACTAGCGAAGCGGTAGGAGTTTTCATCACATGCTATAGGATGATCCGTAAGAACCAGCTTTTCACCCTCTCCTTTGGCTGTGATCCAAGATGAGATCAGTATGCTGAAGATAAGAATGGAGGTTTTCATCAATCCTTTCACAAGCCAAATCTTCCTTTCTCTCAACGTACAGGGACAAAAGCTCAAAGACCTGCAATATGCCGATCTCGTGCTAAGGTAGCAGCTCCCTTCATGGGATAGGGGATAGCGGTGGGATGGAAAGAAAACGGAACTAGCGCTTCAACTCCCAGGCACGAAGGACGATCTCTCAATCCGACGAGAGAAAAGGCCTAGCTTACTTGCAACGTCCAATTCCGAACGCGCCTTATAAAGCTAAAGCCCTAAATGACCTGGAATGGGCCCAGAACGGATGGATGGATAAAGATCCCAAAGCTTCATTTCTTTCGCATTGCCGCTAACTATGGAATTCAGTTTCGCTTACCAGAGTCCACATTCGCCAGTAGCCTGCCTAAAGGCGTTGACAAGCATGATATTTTACTAAGGATAGGAGAGGTGGGCCTGTTGTCCCATTATCCACACTAAGCTGTCAGTAAACGTAAAAGAGTTACTATGCTTATACATAATAGGAGGATTATATATAATATATATATATAGGAAAAACTGTGCTTCGAAGCGAAGGTCAATCAAATTTTTACTTAGTCTGGAAGGGTCACCCTATCTCAACAAAGGAAAAGATCTATCTTTAGAGTAGAAGAAGAGAGAGCGTTATGCTTAACACAAGCAAGCGGAACTGCTCAGCTTGCTTTCTTTCCCTAGCACATACTTTTTAGATAGTCTTATAAAATCCTTGCTGCTTTCATCTCCGGGCTAGGGGCTGGGTTTGCAAGAGGTCGAAGAAAAACTCCTGAATGGGTGGTTCCAAAACTCCGGGAGGTCCTTGGCTTAACAGCCCGGATATCTCAACACTTCACATTCGAATAGAGGATGAACGACTAATGCTTGCTTCAAGGTCGACCTCTATGGAATGGGTATCCGATACATCTTCTCTGGAATCTTCGCATTTCAGCGAGGTACGGACCAAAATCTCCGGAACCACTAGCTAGGGGGTTCCCCTTTTTCACAGGCTCCGATGAACCTAGGCAACGGCATACGAGTGAGCGTCTACGGGTAGCTAAAGGAAATCCTTTAACAAGCAAGTAGTAAACTACCAACGTTTTGGCTATCTTTAGGTAGATGACAGGTTCTAAGCAAGCAAGCGAGAAGGAATCCCTCAAAGCGAGAGCACTGAGGCAAGGTCTTTCACTCATGTCTACTTCTAATGCGCACGAACCAGAGCTATCTCCCAAGAACCCCTTCCCTAGTCAAGAGGTACTGACCATCATTGGTTCTCGCGTGCCCCAGTTAACGATAGCCTCGGGTAGACTGCGTATCTTAGGTGAGACCCAGAGTGCAGCCAACTAAACACCAAATCAATCGGAATAAAACTTCTACATCTGAGAATGTGTGACTAACTCAATTGAGAAATGCCCTTCTTGTACGCTAACGCTCTAGGATGGCAGGGTTGGTCAAACTCTCCTTTATTTTTGGTAGCATTGCTAGTTGCTTCAAGCTTTTTCTACTGTACGCATATTCCCGATCTAGTGAGCCGAGAAAGAAGGGCTTACTGAAAGCTCAACCCATTTAACAACTATTTCACCTGTTTGTTCTTCCTGACCAATTCCTCAGGAATCGATGTCAGTGTCTGACCATTTTACAGCTCCACGCATGCAAGGTCTTGCTGGCACTGAGTGCTAAACGCGCTACGACTTTTCCGTTGTTGATGATCGAAACTCTTGAGAGCTTCTCGTTACTTATAAAAAACTTTTGACTCGGAATTTTGCCTCATAGAGCTGTTCATTTTATGTCTGTTTAGATCAAGACTTTCAATCTGCATGTATTCTTTATCACCACAAAATAGGGATGATAAAAATAACCTCTGAAATGAGGAGGCGCCGAGATTGAAGAGATCGAATTCCTCCTGGCCTGGGAACACACGACAGATATGAACTGGGTCAAATAGAAAGATCGGAAATTTAAAATGGACCTTTCCATTGTTCTTTTAAAAATTTTTGTCGGTAACGTTGGTGAATTAGGTTAAGATAGGGATACGGAAAGAGAGGGATTCGAACCCTCGGTAAACAAAAGCCTACATAGCAGTTCCAATGCTACGCCTTAAACCACTCGGCCATCTCTCCTACATAATCTTATGATTATGACCCAGAAACCGAGTGAATAGCGAGTCATTCATATTCTTGCAGTAAAGGTACGACCAATCCATTAGAAAGAAATAGAAAACTTTTCGTTAAAGAAAGATCTTCATCACCGGCTCGAGGAACAAAAACCAACCATTTTTTACCCCCAAAAAGAACGATTTCTATTTCATCTTTGTCAAGACGACGATCCCGTCTTATATTGATATTTATACTGGATTAAACCAATGAATTGGAACGAATCAACTGATGGATCTATATTTTCGACTATGGTTACTTTTAGACTAGGGTTCTATAGGAATTAAGAAAATCCTTTCAAGTTTCAGATTTCTCAACAACAACTCTTCCCATGAGCAACCTCATAGATCTATTACAAATTCATGAATCGTCCATGGATTTTTTATTTCGATTGTATAGTGTCTACACGCTATGCACACAAAATAGATTTTAATTCCATTTTCATCATTCCATGATTGATTATTCGATTTTTTTCTCTTTTTATCATAATTAAAAACTTCTCGAGTTATCAGAATCTGTAGGAAAAATTCTTTGATTCTTCAACTTCGATGAAATAAATAGGTTTAGTTCTGTTCATTAGTATACTACTACTAATGAATGAAATCAAATCGGATTCCAATATTTCCTATTGATCTCTGTCCAAGTCCACATCTTTTTTTCTTAGTCTCTTTTTCTGTTATTTCGTACTCTACAATTCCTTTGTTTGTGGGAGCATTTTCACACGATAGGTAATGAGAAGAATTATAGAATGGATTGCTAACTATGCCGGATAAATGGAAATTCAATTGAGAAGACCTCTTCAATTGTAGCCAATATCTTCTTACGAAAAATTCCGACAACTTTAGGAGAAAAAAAGGCATTTACTTATTACTTACATACAGAAATTTTTTTTTTTCTTTTTTTTATCGCCCTTATCTAAAGGGGCTTACTAGAAAGAGACATGATTCGAGATAGAAAGAAAAAAGATTATTGAAATAAACCTATACTTGGTGAAGGTGAAGTTTGGAGATAGAACAATTCCTTTTGTCGTGTATCCTCTTAATCCGTCTCGACAGATCGCCAATGTTTACCAAGAGCCTCTCTTCACATCCTTTCAAGTCTTTGCGTGACAATCTTCGCGTGCTTGCCTCCAGCCAAGCTTGCGGGGGACGTCTTGATAGAGGACTCATTACCTCGATGGGATAGGGAGAACACATTCTCTTTCCTTCATGGAAAAGAACTCCTTGTGTGGTATAGCTACCTAACATACCCGCCGAGATCGCTAAAGTTGATGATTCCAACTACTGCCGGTACCACAGGTCGTGGGACATACACTAAGATTTTGTCTAGAGATGGTCCAAGAAGGACTCCGGGCAAAGGCATTAATACTTGTAGAGGGTGGTCGTAGATCACCTGAAAGCGAAATATTGGAGTAGATAAGTGACCTTTCGGGCCTATTCTCTTGAAGGTTTAAGTTCGGCAGCTTGTTGTTTAGTTCCATTAGTCTAACAGCTACCTTTATCGGAGATAACCAAGTCGTATTCCAATTTGAAATCCTTCATGAAGTCAGGCAGCTGAAGCGGACCAAGGGCTTTCAATTGAGGATCGTCACCAGCCCACCTAGTTTTCCTTCTTTTACTAGTCTTATCACCTTCGCCTATTTCACCATCTCCTTCAGGTTGTCTGTCCCATCTACTACGCCTTCGTTCTCCAGAACTTCCTGGGTGCTCCTGCTGTTCACTTCCATCATAAAAAACTTGATTAGAATAGAAAGGTTTACCTTTGATATCCGTAAAAGCTTAGTGCAAATCTGATCCCAGATTTGGTACTTCCTCTTGTCTGCCCTTCTTTTGTGGCTGATGGACATTCAATAAAGCTGATTCATCTGCTGTTGCCTGATCTACGACCACCCTCAACCTATCGATTGAGTGAGTTGGAGAAGAAAGTCTTACAAGGCTACGACTCTATCTAACAGAGCCAATACGCCATCCGTAACCTGTCGGTCTTCATTCCTTCTAACCCTTGAGCTTCCTAAACTACATATCGGTTGAGAAACTGCCCACCGTAGACTTAGAGGTGAGCTTCCGGCTTCACTCTACCTATCTAAAGAGCCGTCGCCTAAACGGCGCCTCAACTTCTCCTAAACGCCCTTTGCGCATTCACTCGAGTCACATGCAACCAGGCAATCGAGTTTAGGACATCTAGTTTAGGGCCAGAAAAAGTTGGAACTAGATTGGAAAGCGGAAAGCAGGGCATCAACCCTTTTTTTTGGCACATGAGGGTGGATGTAATTCAGCGACCCAAGAGTTTCCCAACCGATTTTCCAACTGCAACTGAAAGGACCGGCTGAAGACCCTTCTTTTTTCCTTTCGAAAGCTAAGAACGGGGGATATCATAAGATAAATGTGCGACATTACCGAGGATGACAAAGGAGCGAGATACGAGATAGAGGGTGGCATAGGCATAGAACATAGCATATAAGAATGGATGTATTGTATTCCCCGGGAAAACCAGTATGACGATTAGCTTCCAGTCCGAATCCTAATCCGGTACATATTCGTAGCTATCTCCTCGCTTAGGGCGGTAGTTGAGTAAGCAAAGAAGAAGTTTTCTAAAAAATTCCTTTTATAAGATCGTCGAGATTGGCTTGGTCTTCAGTGACATGATCTTCCCTTGCGTGATTTTTCTGCCTATTGAATGACTCCCCTGCATATTTATTTGATCTTCTCGATAGCCAGATAGTTTAGAAGGGTGGTCTATGATCAGGCAAGTGCCACAGATGATTCGAGAACAGCCTACTTTGTTACGGATGGCATGGCATACTTTACAAAAAAAGTATAATTGGCCTCTTTCTCTTTCACAAGGCATTCTTGCAAAGAGTCGAGCCTAAGCGGTTCAAGCCTATGTGACCAATGCTAGCATAGCCCTTTTAACGGGATTCAGCTCTATCAATTCCGATTGAAAAAAGAGATACAATCTATGAATCTGATTCACTGTCACAACCCAATAGCAGATCCGTGGGAATTGGGACTGCTTTGCTCTTTCTCTGTGCACATTCGATACATCCATCGTCACTTCTTCTGTCACCGTTCGTGCCTTCCAGAACCAGAATCACTCCTGTTCTGATGCCTTCACTTACTGCCGCGGAACACCGACCAGTTCTGATCGTAGACCACCCTATTTTCATTATGTTTAAAATATCTATCCACAAATTGAAGTTTAAGATAAAGTAAAATCAAATAGAATGCCCCTACCCTTTTTACCAGTATAAAATAAGATTCATGAAAAGAGTCAGACAACAGTCCCCCTTGTTAGTAGCTAGCTATTATTTGATAGTATATGAGTAGAATTCAAATTCTAAGCGCTCCTAGCTCAGAAACCACACAAAGACAAACACATGGAGGAACAGTCCAACTCATAAATCATAGACTAAAAAAAGAAAGCACATGGGGATATGGGACGCGTGTCTAGTTCTCATTGGAAAGGAATCAGCGGAATAGTCCTTCTGTCTCCCGCCTGACACAGTTTGACACGCGGTGATACCTGATTGGCTCCAAATCTATAGTTGTAGAAAAAAGATTCTTAAGTGACAAGCACGCGGGAAAAGCAAGCGTCTGATCAGATCAATCAAGAGATAGGGGTTCAGCCAAACATCTTTTTTCTAAGCAAGGACGGACGAGTGAGGATTGGCCGAGGGGAGTTCATGATGTACGTGACGTGGGTACAAATCAGCAAAAAAAAAAAAGACAAGTAGAAGCCAGTGAAAGAGGAGTAGGCAGGGTACGACGAAGCCAGTGGGGTACGTAAACGGGGAAAGATCACATGGTTTTGTACTGGTCAGCTTTGGGCTGGAGATTCACGATTGGCTGAGCGTGCTTTGGCAGCTCGTGGTGGAGTACTCTCTGACAGATTCGCTCTATTATTGGCTCCTATTCAAGAGGGAGTGATCAGGATTAAGCCGCGTGGCCATACCGAACAAAGGACTATTTTATTCGCTTTTTGAGGTATCGTACTCAAATCCTTACGGGGAAAGGACAATTATTCAGCGCACTAAAAGTGGATCTGGTTCACTATTAATTCAAAGCCGGGGTTGAAATGATCCTTGTTAGGAAACTAATACAAGAATTCTTACTAATAATAAAGGGTTAAGGGCCTCCAAGGCCTATAAATAGAAGCTTCTTTCAATCTCTATTTCGCAAAGGGAGACGGGACCGAACTTAGAAGTCAGAAAGAAAGAGAGTAGCCATGGATATTGCCCAAAGACTTTCGGCCATTCAACAAGAAATCCAAACCGTGGAAACCGAAAAGCTCCAACAAGAGCAAATGCTGGGGCTGATATGGGAGCATCTGCCTGCTATCGATCCAGAGACCGTAGGAAGAGTAATGCAACAGATAAGGGACCGCATTCGCGGTCTGGAAGAAAGGAAGAGGGTGCTGCTCGAAGAAGAGCAAGCACTCATTGTGCAGGCTGTCACCCCCGGTCACCGGGGAGATTAGAAGCGTGACTCTTTTTAGTTTTAGAAGGTTTAAATTAAATAAGTGTCTGTAGACGTTTGTTTTCATGTCTGGTGTTCTTTGTCTTTTTTTAGTGGAGATCTACTCCGGTGCTTACTGGAGATAGACTCCTATCTATGCTAACTATCTTTGTTTGGTTTTATTTGTTATGTTTAATTAAGTTCTATGTCTTTTGTTAAATGAATATGTTGTTAGTTAACTTTGTAATGTTGTGTTTAGTTGTGTGGCTGAAAGTTGTCCATGTGTAAGCTTCCTATTGGAAGTACTCCCATGTCTAAAAACTTGTTTGTAGTGCTGGAATGAAGAAGAAGAAAAATCTGCTCTGTTCTAGTTCATTCTCTTTCCCTATTTTGTGCAGAAAAATCTGACATTTTTCTTCTTTGTGAAATCTTTTTTTTCTTGTTAATTTCTCACATATACAAGCTAAAACTACAGCCAACAGGGTGGAAGTTGTGTGTTTACAGTAACTCTCCTCTAATAGCATAGCAGAAAGCTTCTATGCCTCGTTATCCTATCTTTAAGCCACTACGGTGTCGTTAAAGCGTAGTAACGAGAGTTAGATAACAAGATACTCAAACTCAATATTTAAAGTAGCACATTATTAGGATGCACCTGGATTTCTTTTTTGTTGGATTTCAGTCGAGGAAAAGAAATGAAAGGTAGAAGCATGTCGACGCGTGAAATCCATTCGAAAGTAGATTCCTTCCCTCGATCTGGTCTTCTGTAACAATCTGATCTTTCCATTATATTTTTATATTTTCTTGGGGATCCTAGGTGGGGAAATCTCAATAGCCAAGTGGTGCAGGACAAAGAGGAGTGGAGCAGACTCATGCCTTAGCCACTGGGCTACGGTTCCGGCCCAGAATAGTGAAATATATTTTAATTGACCAAGCCTGAATGGGCTGCTCCTGCTCTTAGTCCCAAGGGAAAATGCGGTTACAAAGAGATGCTGCTTCACCTGGGTTGGGCTCCTAGCTCGTGGGTACCGCTCATTTCATTGTTGGAAGTTTATATTCTTTAGATTCCATGGTTATTAGTTGTTTTGGAGACTCCACCAGTTAGAGTAGCCATTCCTTAATTAATAGTAGTTGGCAAGGTCTCTTTTGTTTTGTCCCTCGGTGGGATCATCCTTGCCGGTTTTGACTTAGCCATTCCTGGGAGTCGTAACGAGACCGCAGAGGAAGTCACGAGACCCGCCCTCCGGGATAGAAGAAATCCTAAGTGGCTTCTTATGGCTTTGGGGTATCTGAACCCAGTTGTTTAATTCCTTTTCATAATAGTATTATCTATCAATAATAATTCCTGTTGTTTGAATAAGCTATTAAGGTGCCGAGGACAGACGTAGATGCCCAGAAGGAGTTGTGAGGGAGAACTCCGATTGTTGACGATTTTCAACAGACGAGATCAGATCGTAGAATAGAGAAGGATTTTGTTCCGCTACTGAATCAGAAGTAGCTGCTTAGGTTTCATATAGTTGAATAGGAAAAAGAATCCGCAATTAGTGCACATGAAAAAAAGAGGTTCTGCCCGTGAATCAGATCTGGGCTGTTCGGGAGAGTTGTGCAAGAGGTAGTGAAACTAGTCGAAAGTTGAAGCGGTTGGCAAGGTCCCAAAGAAGCATTTTACGATTCTCCGATCTATGTCATATTCAAAATTCACCGACATTAACCTCCGAAGACATGATCCATAGTAAAGAAGTAGACATGGTACGAATGGGATTGAGAAGGAGCTCTTCCCTTTGTAGGGTGCATGCATTGAACGCCATGTTGGCTCTTTCATCTGCGCTGGGGAAGGAAAGCAAGGAACTGATACGCAAAACTGACTGGCAAGCAAAGCACAACCTGATCTAGTGGCATCTTAGTTAGGACGAGTGGCATCAGAGTTGATTGATTTCGTTTCCACCACTGAAAGAGAAAGAGATAGACTGAGATCCCCTAAGAAGAATCATAGGAAGAAAGTCAAGAATGCCCCTTCTTTACAAAGGGATTATATCCCTTCCTTGAATGAAGAAAGAAGTCCGTTGACTCTTCCGAAGAACCGGAAGCGAAGCGCTATGCCGGGGCGATAGGCGCGCCGCAGTCACGCATTCGAGCAAGAGCCTTTGCCTTTCTTCGTTATGTAAATAGAGGGCCGGAATGCATAAGTGCAAGACCCTCAAGAAAATAATGGATTAAGGTGATAGAGTGTTATCAGAAGACGCTAGGCTTCTTTATTTCTGGTAGAAGGGGGAATATTTCCATTATGGGAGCCTTGTTCGGTATCCGGCTTGGCGGAAGCCAAAGTGGATGGCAGAGTAGTAGAGCGGGGCCGGGATCGGAAGAAAGGGCGCGTTGGTGATGCGGTTGCTGCTACAGCCAGCCGGCACTGGCAGGAATGAGATGAGATGCTTCACTAGCGCAGGGATAAGTTTACAGTTTATGCATGCAGTTCGATGGTTGTTTTAGGTTGCCAACCTTAACTTAAGCTTTCTTCAGTTGACTTCATTGATTCATAGCTGCCACAGGTTTCGGGCGCCCGCTCCCCTTCTTTCGTGGGACTTCCCTCGCTTGAATGAAAGCTGCACTCGACCTTTATTTGTTTACTGCTGGGCCAGATAAGCGCTTGGCAGCAAACTCTGAACACACAAAGCTACAGCTCTAACTCAGAGGCTGACTGCACCACTCTTCCTTGTCTTCTACTTACAGAAAGGCTCACTCTAGGAAAGGATTTATACCCAGACTAGTCCTACCTCTGCTTCTAATGCTCGAACTCTTGTTGGAGTCCGAGCTCAAAGGACTAGGCTTGCAGACACTTCCTACTCCCTAAGAAGAGTCCTTAGGAAAGGCGGATCTATCTCTTTAAAGGAAGGGAATCAATCGAAGAGGATCCTACATCAGATAGATTGAACAGGCCTTTTGACTATCGAAAAGAGGCCTTATAGCCCGAATCCTGAACCACTGGAATGGCCTTACACAATAGGGCCGCAAGTCAACAAGCAAGAGATCGTTTCCACTTTCCAGATGCAAGAGTTGCGACCGATTAAAGCGAGAAATTCGAGATAGAGGCCTATAGAGGCTTACTAATAAAGGGACCGGTTGGAACGACTGACAGAAGAAAAGGGTAATATTTCTAAAAGCTATTTACGCAGACAAAAGCAGAAGAAGTAGTTCACCGGGAGGATCGCCCTCCCAAGCGCTTTTCAGGTTGACTTGCTTTTAGGAGTGATCTGTTCATCTAACTATAAATTGAATATAGCTTCTTCGAGCAGAGACGAGTTGACTATTCAAAAATTTCGTATAGAAAGAATTCGTCTTGCTTATGTGTGCTTCTTCATTGGATTGAGTGTGTGGTAGCCGCTTCTGACCGAACCGCTCTTTCTTTCAAAAAAAAAAGATGCCTCTTCCATTGATTATTTAAGTGCACTTTTTTTTTCAGGAAACCGCGATCAGGAAAACAGGAAATAGGGCGCTAAGAAAACAAAGCGCCCCTCTCTACCAACATCAAGCTCGTTGCCAGGATAGATCGAATGTAATAACGTATTGTTACAAGTTTCTATTTCATTTCAGTGTTTAGAATCCAGAGATATAGAAAGTGTGCAGTGAAGAATCTTTCTAGTTAACCAGTCTTCTCCGCTTGCTTGAGAGGGAAAGACGGCTGCTCTGTGAACAACCCTAGTTGCTGGTCCTGCTCCTTGGCTAATATCTAGAAGTGGAGATCCCTCCCATGCAAACAACGAGGTATTTTCTTTTTTGTCCCCCCATAGGAGTGTAGATTAGCAGTGCAATGAGTTCTAGTTGAGGCATTCTAGCATTCGCGAGACAAAGAATTGGTTGAATTTCTTTCATCTAATCATGAACTTTGTAATCTCTTTGGCCCCAAGAGCAAAATGGGACCAAAGAACTGCTGCTTCTTCACGCTTGGGTTGGGCTCTTCGAATGGTCAACAATGTCGAATAGCAGCTGTGGTAACTGATGATTGATGCAGGCTTGTCGTAGATAAGAGAGTAGACCGTAAAGGTTCCTTGGTCATTAACAGACTATGGTCTTATCGATTTGCCAGGTAACACTCATCACTACCTTCCCTCGACTTGCTTGGAACTGGGCTTAGCATTCTTAGGCACGAGAACAAAACAGACGACAGTAGCTCTCTTCCTTACCCATTCACAGCTCATGGTTTCAAAGCATTGAAATAAGACAGGGAGAGTGTGGAGTGAGCCTAGAGTAGAGACAGACTCTCTCCGAGACGGGTAAGTTATTTAAAAATGGGAAGTATATTACTCCGCAGAAGAGAGGGGAGCCCTTGATTCTAGATAAGTCATTTTGCTAGTCTGGAGTCTATCGGCTTCTTACCGAGGCAGATGCCTCTTTTAAACTTTGGAATCCTAGACTAGAAGAATAAGTTTCGATTTTATGTTTACGGTAAAAAATCTGATTGTATCGGGGATCCGAAACGATTATGGTTGTTACAGGCCGCGGAAATGCTCTTATATATATAAGACTTCTTTTTTTGTTATAGCTTACCGTTCGAACGTGACCTCTTTTTTGTGCTATTGCTCAGCTAACTCTCACTATCGGTTTCGTACGTTATCCCTGCTCTACTGGTTGTTTGTTCGGCTAGTCTTAGTCTTCTCTATGCCGTCCTACACCCTATAGTTCTTAGTATACGGTTAGGTAGGTAATATTCTTTCCTCTCTTTTTTTCTTATTCCACCCGCATCACCCTCTCCTGTTCCACCTATCCTTTCACTCCCCAGGGATTCCGTCAAGCAGTTATCTGGATTGGATTAGCAAGAATTCGTATCACTGAGAATCGGGAAGAAAGGAAGAGAGCTCTACCATTGAAATGTCCGTCATTCCAAGCCTGGGCTTTCATAGCTTCGATGAATTGTAGGGAACTCAGTGTGGGTAGCATGCACACCCAAAGGTGCGTAGAGTATGGTAGTTAGGTGCTTATCCATATAGCTTATCAAATCAACGGGAGATGTGAATCGAAGGACCGAGGAGTAATGCACCTGTAAAGGGGGGGCATTCAGTCAAGCATCCAATCCGCAGCTGGACTGGAAAAAAGATACAAGAATTATTATAGAGTTCCCATAACCGTAGAGAACCTGTGGTTGCAAGAGGGGTCTGAACCTCCTTAGCACACTCCATATGTGTGCGCTCGAGAAGGTCTCGAATAGACTTGTGCTGAATTAATAAGAATCCATGTGGAGTAGATATAGCTTCAACCCCTAAGAAAGAATTGAAAGCAAAAAAATCTTTGATAGAAAATAGGTTTGCACCTTTATGAGACGAGAGATTAAAGAGGAGCTAGTCTCAGTAATAAGTCAAGTAAATTATCAACATAAACAAGAAAATAGTCACCTTCATTGTTAAAGATGAAAAGAGATGCGTCGGAGCGAGAGTTTGTAAATCCATAACCAAGAAGGAATGAGCGGAATTCTTTGTACCAGGGGAGAGTCGACCATTTTTTTCGGAGCTTGCACACATGCCGGGGGTGGTTTGTATAAAAAAAACCAGGAGGTTGATCCATGTAAACTTCTTCCTCCAATGTACCATGGAGAAAAGCATTCTTTTCATCGAGTTGGCGGATGGGCCAACCATTGGAGAGAGCAAGTGTAAATACAACCCTATGGTGGTAGAAAAAAAAAGGGTGGTCTACGATCAGCTGATTCAGTTTTTCTTAAGTTCTATATGGGATGTCCCATAGCCTTTCTTTCCGTGTATTGGTTCACTCCGGTTGGCTACCTTTCGTATTATATATATCTTAGCTATTCTGTTAATTCTAACTTTTTGTCCCTATTTTACTATCTTATGAAAATAAGAATTCGTTAAGATCCTTGCTTTAGCACGCTCTATCTCACGCTATAGAAGGAAAAGTTTACCAGAGATACTCCCGAGCCCCCCGTTAACCTAGCGAGCTTAACTATTACGAAAAATGCCTCAACTCTCATTAGCTATATCTCCCACACCATATCTCCGCACTGTCCAATATCCTATCCCTCATTGTCCAAAATTCCGCCATTATTACAAGGCTCTTCCCAAAGCTTCTTGTCTCCAAAAGGAAGGCAAAGGTTAAGTCCAATGGAAAGGGTTTATCACTATACCTTAAGCCACGTCCGTTAAGTTCTTCTTTTTCATCAACACGAAAAATGATCAACGAATTCGTCCGTTGAGTTCTTTTTAGAGATGAAATCCCTGTTCATCTTATCAATTGACTCCGCGGGTTGGTCCTGATACTATATTGATGATATGAAATAAAAAAGCATTCTTACCGTCGTTAGCTAAAAGGTATTTGATGCTGACCTGGCCTCTGATTCTTCCTCTCGGATCCCTGTGAAGAAACTTAAGTGATGGTGGGCCCAGAAAAGAAATAAGAAAATTCCTGAATACTACGCTCGTTTTGACGGACGACTCTGGTTAGAAGACGATTACGGAAACAAAAGCCTATAGTATCGTAGTCGCCCCGTTATTGTAGTTTCATTTCCTATTTAGACGTGCGATGAATTATCATATATAGATATAGAGAGCTGCTGCTGCGGCCCAAGCAATGCCCAAAAGTCCCATGTTGGTAAAAAAAGTTATATATACTTCACAATTCCAACAGAAAGAAAAGCCTGTAGGAGTCATAAAGAAGAAAAGGATAGGGCGTTGGTTGTTGACCAACAGAGAGAAAGAAAGGAAAGGGTAGTCACCCAAAAAACGAAAGCAGGAGCGAAGGCACTCCACTGAGAGGAACGTAGCTAGACTTTCGAAGAAGGGAGAGGTAAAAGAAAAGGAACCGGGGCCTTGGAAGGCACCCTGCACCTGACCGCGATCTAGGAAGAAGGATGAGGGGAAGGGCAAACCAAACGAGCGCCGGAAGTCTTCATCCGTCAAAGACCGGTAAAATGAAAGGTCAAGTTGCGAATTCCTACCGTGAAGGTTCAGTTCCTGAATCAGGGAATGATTGGATTCATCAGATCCAGCAAGAAAACTCCATAGCTAACTCACGCTAGACAACTTGATAGCGCTAGTTTAGGCTCCGGCTGATCTTTGTTGGAAGCGCGTGACTCACTAGATAGCCCACCTTCGGGTGACAAGCTAGACATGAGTGAGGTTCTTCGTTCCTTTAGATTGAACGAACTCATGCGACCACCTTTATGCGAAAGTTCTATCCCGTTAAGGACAGTCGTCACCTGTATGAAAGTTCCATCTCCATCCCGTGTGAAGGAAAGTTTTCCTCATATGGCAAGGGCTGGGAAGGTGAGTCACGCGCTTCCAACAATAGGATGAACTAGCCCCTACCTTTTCGAAGTCCAGCCTGAGTCACTCGCTGCCTACAAGATCACCGTTATGAACGCATGTTTCAATCAAGAAAGTGTGAAACATAGACCGAAAGAAAAAGAGAAAGAAACTGAGACGATGTGAGAAAAAAGAGAAGATTGGAAGAAAGAAAAGATAGGAAAAAAAAGAAAGAAAACGGATGCTATCGTTTAACTAAATAGGCTGCTTTGTCTTGCTTTCTTTTCTGATTAGTTTTCCTGTTGCTTTGTTGCCTTAGCTATACGGCTTTCTTTCTAGCACTAGCATTGGCGCTCAGGCTGATGCTTGTTGGCTTTCAACTCATTGATTGAAACAAAGTCAAACACTGCACACACTGTCCATCTTTTTGACTGATTGCGTGACGCCGGCATAGAAAAAAGAATCCACGATCGTCAGATTCATGTGCTTCCTTGCTCACAGCTTTTTCTTTCTGTGTGGGACGATGCCGGGGAGAGAAGGGCTCTCATTAGTGCCCTTACTTTAAATGGAATTAAACATATAAAGTAGTATATCCAGAGCCATACAGAATAGTAAAAAGGAAAGGGTCTACCCTTTTTTAGAACTTTCATACTATGCAATTAGCTACTTTTGCTATTGTGGAGGATAGAAACTGACTGACAATGTGATCATGATACGCTGTAGGTGGAAGTCAGAGCAAATTCCGCCCCTAAGCCATTGATCGCATAATACATCAAGAGCTAAACTTGATGCAAGACTGAAGGAGGTACTAAACTAAATTAACATGCCTAAATGGGAGGGCTAGCCTTATGAAATTCCTTGATCAAGAAGAAAGGGAAGGAACACGGGCATATTCACGTCTGGAGATGCGAATCCAGCAAGAAAACTACTGCTGCAATCAAAGGGCTGCCATTAATGAGTCTAACGCACAACGGCTTTACTCAATCCATTGCTTGTTCGTTAGTCCTTATGCACAAATGCGCGTAGGAAGGAAATGAAGCTACATCCTAATAGCAGGAAAGAGATTCTATTACCAGTAATTGTCTAGCTACACGTACACGGTCTTCCATCTGCGCCTTCGCTTCGCTTGATGGATTTATGAGTCTTTACGAACTAACTCACCGAGGGATTGAACTTCCATCGTAGTCACCGTAGTTGGGCTCCGAAAGAAGGTTCTGAAAGAATTGTAGGTGAACATCAATAGGGAAAGCAAGAAGCCTGAGAGAGCTTCCAGGCGGAAGTACGTACCTAAGGGCACTCACTCAGAGAACAAATCACACTATTAAAAGCACTAACAGCAGCAGCGGAAAGTTGCCTTGGTTGAGGCACTCTCAGAGGGGCTTCTCCCCTAGCTTGAGGAAGAAGGGGGTGAGGAAAACAAGAGCCTCAAAGAAGGGCATCCCATTGACTCCTTTAGGATAATTGGTTGCAGATGTTGAGACACCAGGTTCAAAGATGGAGGCTAAGACTTCTCACTCTTTATCCTCATTGGACTGAAGGAATACGCTGCTAAGGATGTCTGTCAAAAGAGTCCTCGCTACTCTTTTTGATCTATCTCCTCAGCTCTTCGATAGAAGCAATATTGGATTACAGGAACTACAGCCAACTAGTAGACGTTACGCTCCTCCCTCTTGCCAGGAGGCACTTCGATGCACTCTCCTTCAGGTAGGATTTTAAAATAAACATTGAGGAGGTAAGAGCCCTATCAACCATACATTTCGCATACTAGTGAAAACTAGAAGCTTAAACTCCTTACTCAACTACAAATACAGTAAGGAAAGGGGGGCAACGATCGATCTTGTTTGACTGAGGTGCTCACTGGGTCTTTCAGATTGGTAGCTTCTTTCCCGTCTTGGTCCGTAAGAGAAATATGGAACCCATCAATATCAATGCCCGACCCTAGACTTGAATGAAGAAAGAACTCTTCTTTATATACATACAAAATTAGATGAATACCCGCATCGAATAAAGGAAGTAAGAGGAACGAACCATCTCTTCTCCGGGGAAGTTACTCTTTTCATGAGAGGAATTGGTGTTCGAGACCTTGTCCCTTTCTTTGGATATAATGCGATCTAAGGTGGGCTTAGCGGATTGGCACTCCCCGGCCCAATCCCAAGTTTGACTCTTCTTCAAGAGTTCAGTTAAGGGCAAAGCAATCTTGGAGTAGTCTATCACAAATATCCGGTAGTTGTTGGCCAAACCAACGAACGAGCGAAGCTCCGATACGTTGGTTGGCGGCTGCCACTCCTGAATTGCTTGCACTTTTGCCGGATCCATTCTAATCCGACCATGCTCTATGACATGCCCCAAGAATTTCATCTTTGTTTGATCAAAAGAGCATTTCGACGACATACAGTTCGTGTTCCCGCAACCTGGTAAACACCTTTCTCAAATGCACTGAATGCTCTTCCAAACTAGAGCTGTAAATGACAAGTCGAGATAGACCACAACGAAATTCTCCAGAGAGTCTCGGACTACCTGATTCATTAGCGTACAAAAGGTTGCTGGCGCGTTGGTCAAGCCAAACAACATGACAACGAACTCATAAGCTCCATACCTCGTGACACAAGTCGTCTTTGATTCATCCCCCTCTGCAATCCTGACTTGCCAGTACCCCGATCGGAGATCCAACTTAGTAAACACTGTTGCCTTGCTAAGCTGATCAAAACAGTCGGCGACAAGCGGAATGGGATAGTTGTTCCGAATGGTCACCTTATTGAGTGCTCGGTAGTCTACGCACATTCGAAGAGAGCCATCTTGCTTCTTCTGAAAAAGAAGAGGTGCGACATACGGTGACTTAGCTGGCTGAAGCAAGCCCGCATCCAGCAGCTCTTTCAACTGTTTCCTGAGTTCTTCCAACTCAGGTTGGTTGTGACATGCGATAGGGTGCGCGGGCTGGTGGCTTTGTGACCGGCACAAGGTCAATCTGATGATCAACTTCCCTTCGAGGCGGTAACTTATTATGGAGCTCATCAGGCATGACATCCTCAAAATCTGCCAAGACCTGCTTCACGGACTTCGGTAAGGTCCCTGATGACTCTTCAATCTCCTGTCCTGCCAGTTCAACTAGGTACGTAGTTTCCCTACGTTTCCGCCCTTTCTTCGCCTGTAGGGCTGAGAGACTCTTCTCCCCAACTCTGGCAGAAAGAACTGGGATCATGCACGGCTTGTTCCCAAGCATCGCAAGAGTGCCAGTACTCGGCATCACACTGGTCTTGGTTTCCCGAAAGAATTCTAACCCAAGAATCACTTTGAAGTCATCCATCACTACAATAGAAAAGTGGGCCCCTTCAACAAAAGTCAGGCTTGAAAGCCTGAAGCTGATTCAATCTCGTAGCAGCTGTTGGTTTTTATTGTCTTGGAGCTGATGAAGCTTGAATTGAAAGCCTAGAGCTGTGGAGTGGTGTGTGGGACTCATGTAGTAGTAGCTAGACTCCGCGTGCCAGCTTCGCTCCTCCCTCATGTGTAAACCAATATCCCGTGGTAGACTTAAGCTCATCTAGGTCTCTTGCTTTCATTTTCTTAAAAAGTTTGGTAGGGGCTGCATATCTGAATAGGCCCTAAGGGTTAACAGAGTTGCTTAGGAGTCCAGTCAAGTTCCGAGTACGTCTACAGCACATCCGCGATTTCGAGCATAACATACGAGAATTGTTGGAGAATCGGATGTAACGTATGGTGGGTGCCAGCAACTTTCACTTGTTAGGAGTAGGGAAAGGGAAGTCTTTCTTTGTATAGGTTGGGTTTGCTGGGCTTTGATGCTTACCTTATTTTTTCAAAAAGAAGGTTTGATAAAGTATCTTACGCGACCTTTTGCTGGATTGTTGGTCTGCAGTCTTGCCCTTTAGAATGAATAAGGAGAGGCTCGAAGCTATTTGAGACCGAGCCACTCTTATACTATTCTTTACCTCACTCCCCTTGTTACTTAAAGGGCGAAGTCGCCGAAGCAAGTTTAAAGGCCAAAGAGTGATCTTTGAACGCTATTACGCATCCTTACGAAAGAAAAGAGTGGTTTTTGTTTGGGTATAGCAGGACTTGAACCTGCGACCATTAGGTTAAAAGCCCAATGCTCTACCAACTGAGCTATACACCCCCGATGTAGTAGGAAATTGGTGCGGAAAAGAGGGCGGCCCCTCCCTCTTCTTCTCATCATAAAGGGCGCGGCTCTGTATGAGGCTCGTACTGCAGAGCAAGCGAAGAAAACTACAGGGCGCGCGTTAGCACTCCTGCAAGAAAACGAAAACTCAAGTTTCGCCTTGATCGATATGAGAAAGATGCGCTTAAGCACCTAACCTATACTTTGTTCTGCTTGCTGAAGCCTTACTCAACAAGCACCTTTATTAGTAAGGTAAGGTTGCTTCTTTCTACTCATTGAAGATTCTATCTAAAAAAGAAGGTCAACGGAAGATACTAAAATGGCTCTCACTGAGACCATCTACGAGAAGGTGAAGTCGTCTTTCTTTCCAGCCGCCATACTGCCTTAAAGACGGAGAAGGTGAAGAGCAGTTATCTATGTAATTAAGGTCTTTGTTGGTTGGCCTCGGTCGAGCACTCTCTTTTCTTTGTCCAATTCCGTCTTACCAAAAAAGACTGACTTCTTACCAACCCGCGAAGGGTTGTGAGACTAGACCAGGTACGAAGAATGAATCTATATCTGTGCACGGAAGTTGCTGGCCGTCGGCCGCTCAACTCTTCGAGCGCAATGCAGTGGTGGTTGGTTCCGATTCGACAAGGGTAGAATGCCTGGTCGAAGGTCCAGTACAGTAGGTAGCAGGCGTGTTCGTTTTGGCTCCCGAGCGAGAACGAGAAATAGGCGATGCACCATCCTTGCTGCTACGTACGTTGACCTTGACTTGACAAATTCATCCAATTGAACCCACACTCAAAGGAGGACCACAAGCTCGGGGCTCGACGAAAGTATCAGCATTAAGAAAATGAGGTTAGCAGTGAAAGAAAGAGCCCGGCATTCATTTCTGCATTCATATTCATAGCTGAGTCTACAAAAAGAGAGACCAGCCTCATCGTGGTGATTAGAGGATCGTTCACCTCTAATATGACACGTTCCCTCCCAGTTATATGATCAACGGGATCAGTCGGCTAGAGAGCGGGGTTCTTCCGGGGAGGCAAAGTCGTCCCCTCTACTGACCGAACCCTCCGTTCGAAAGTCTTCGTCAACATGTTACGAGGCTCCAGTCTTCGGCGGGTCACCATTACTTGACTTAGAAAGGCGAACATCTGGGCAAGGGACAGGTAAGCAGCCTGGTGCAAATGGCTTTCTTTTTTCATGATATATCAATCGGAATGGAGGGTCCTACCTACGTACATGATTGATAGAATCACTACGTATGGGGGCGTTGATGCGGAAAAGGAGTGCAGTTCGATCTTGTAGTGTATTCCTTTGTAGTGAGTAGGGCCTCTTTCTCGTTGATCAGTTCGCCTTCGCTTTATTGAAAGGTCTCCATTCCTACGGCTGTTTTGTCAACGAACGCGTCTCGAGCCGGATTGACTAACCTAAGCCTTTATTAAGGAGGCCTTGCCATAGTTGGGTGCTCTGCTTGAGTGTGATTGACGAAGGCTAGGCGGGGTTTGGTTATATAAAAAGTGAAAAGAGATCGGGGTCGATAGTTGGCAAGGAACTTGATCCTCCCCCAAAAAAGGGCAGCTGTGGTCGAACTCTAATTCTGGAAAAAAGTCGGGGCCCCTTTTATCAAGTCTACCAGATAGAAGATGATAGAGGGCCAACTATCGTTGCGTTGCGCAAGACGGTGCCCCCTCAATCATCGTTCCTTCCTTCGTAGTCAAATCTGATAATACGCTTCGGCGATGTTACCTAAAAAAAGCCTGCTAGGTGATCGAAATCGCTCAGGTCAGTGAGGACTCACTCACCTACTCTTTATCTATCTAATAGTTTCTTCTATCTATTGAAGTAAAAAAAGGCGAACCGACGCGCAGGGCTATAAGATAGAGCTCTTGTACTACTTGACTGGTAAGAAAGAGCTGGAGTCAGAATTGAAAGACTCTTGTATGTACGGTAACCCTCTCTTCCGCTACTGGTGGACTGTTGCGCAGAAAGGCCGACAGGGGTTTGGAGTCAAGTTGAGCTGAAAGCGAAATATTCTATTTTTTATTGGAGTAGATAAGATTAACACCTTACTCATTGTACTGAAAAAAGCTATTGCTAGTGCTGTTCTGTCTTTCTTCATTCAAGTCAGATAGTTGATCGAGACCGCCCAAAGGTGCTCTACGGGAGCCTGTCACCGGTTGCCTCAGATCTTTTCTTACTGTTGAAGAAAGCCAGGTGTCGTTGATGTCAAACTTCGAGAAGACGTGGGACCAACTGCAAATGAAAGCTCTGCGGAGCTTTTCGGGTCGGTAAGCTGATCGTTGTAAGAACCTATCTCAAACTTGATACGCAGTATCGACCAGAGCACCTAAACTTCGTTTCAGTACCGGAAAATGAAATGAAAATAAAAAGAGAAAGTAGTCCTCCTAAACGACTATTACGGGAGACTACGTTCTCTACGCTAGTTGTACTATACGTTCTCGTAGCACGTTGAACGTAACTAGTAGTACTAGTAGTTTACGAGTGTAACATTGCGTTTAGTACTAGACGTTGTACGTTTACTACGTTAAAGTAATTGGCGAATAGACTAGGCGAACTAACGATGCGAAAGGAAACGTACATGGCTTCTCGCCGTACTTATCTGATCGTAGAACATAGTTCGCCTTACCAACAGTACTCGAAAGCAAGCGCTTTCTAAGGACTCCACTTCGCCTTTTCCTTCCCTACTCCCACGCTGGGTCATCCAGAGATGAGCGGAACGAATTTTTCTTGTTGATGGTGTAAGTAGTAAGCTAGGGTATCGGGCGATACACGCCCGGTGTACCAACTTGTAACTAAAAAAATCTCCGAGCCCGCAATGAGAAGTTCGATTTTGATCTGGAACCTATTCTTTACTTACTTGCAAACCAGTTTATTGCCTTTCTAGTTCTAGTAGCAATGTCTCATCACTTCAGCTAGCTCCTATAGCTTAAAAGAGTAGTAGTTCCAATTATCTTATCGACTCGATAATTATAATGATCTAGTCCCAGCCGCCTCTTTCGCAGCGGATCTTCGACGACCATCTTGAGATGAGAAAAGCGTGGATGAAAGGGGTCAGATCGGTCAGTCAGTATGGGATGCAAGATCCGTGAGGCTAAAGCCTATCTTTTGGCTTGTCTTGGCTCGGGAGAGAAGTAATGGGAATAGCGGATGTGGAATTTATCTAAAGAGCGAATTGTTTTCTTTTGGATTTGTAGCTCGCTGATGGTACCGTACCCGCAGCAAGCTAAATGAGATGTTCGCATGCAGATCAAGTCAAGGAAGGTGTCAAAAGGCGGGTTTTCGAGCGAGCAGTTAGCTAAGTGGAAACAGATCCGCCAGGAATAGAAAGAGCGGGTCCTGGCTATGCTCCTCCCCTCATCGTGAATGAATAAAAAAGAACCAGCTGCTCAGCTAATGACAAATAAGTGCCTCCGTTTACGTTTAGGATCTTCGAGCATATTTCCAATGGAATCATTGCTCTTTTGGTACGTACCGCTTTCTATTGGTGGAGAAGCATGCAAACAAAAGATGTTCGTTTGGGGCTTCGTTTTTTCGTTGTCATAATCAAGTAGGTGAGAGAAATCGAAGCCGTGGGAGTAGATCAGTGAATAGAGGACCGACCAGATTGTGCCTCTTCTTTTTCTTTGTTTCATAACCTTGACCGATGCGATGGAAGGTAGTCCTATACCATAGGCTATGGATTGGACCGACCCATGGGAATTCTTCCTAATAAGGTCACCAATTGCGCAATGCTCTGGGCTTAAGTGAAGGCTGGTCCATCTCTTGGTTTTAGGCTGGTCCTTGTTTGGTCATAAGGATAATCATTCTTATTAGGTCAGGGGCGGCCGGACCGGAGGTTACCCGCGATTGGTAATGGCACAACCGGAAGAAGGGTAGAGGAGACAAGGTTACGCGCTGGGTAGCGCAGCGCATCTGTTTCGAATACAGAGGCGACGAGGGGTGCTAACCCGGCCACCCAACCCAGCGGGTCGGGGGCGGGCCGGCCATAGGTTCGAATCCTGCCACCTTTCTTGTGGATCATCCTGTGGTTACCGGATGATGGGAATAACAAAGCAGAAATTTTGAAATGAGTACGAAATGTCAATATATGAATTGTTTCATTATTCGTTATTTCCGGGTCTTTTCATTGCATTCACTTACAACAAGAAAGAACCACCAGCGTTTGGTGCAGCACCTGCATTTTGGTGCATTCTTCTTTCTTTCCTTGGTCTTTTGTTCTGTCATATTCCTAATAACTTATCCAATTACAACGTATTAACCGCTAATGCACCTTTCTTTTATCAAATCTCAGGGACATGGTCTAATCATGAGGGTAGTATTTTATTATGGTGTCGGATCCCAAGTTTTTATGGATTCCTTCTTTGTTACCGGGGTCGATCCCAAAGGCATAATGTCTCAAAAGGAGGAGGCCATAGAGAAACTCTTTTTTTTTCCTTTGTCTTGAACTTCGTGAAGAACTCCATTCTATCTCTTCCTCGTTACGAACAAAAAAGTGGAGTTCTTCACGAACCCCAGTTGTACACTCTCTTCGTTCTACGAACTCTTCTTGATTCTGAACTTTGTTCGCGAAGGAACCGGACTTTTGACGGGCCAGCTCTTTTTTACGCGCCGCTTTACCCTGAAAGGAAAATTAGCTTTGCTCTTCTGGGCGCTAGGCGCTCTCGTGGTTCGCGAGAAGGAAAAAGGATGAGTCCTTTCTTGCATCTGGCACGAGATGATAAAGAGAGAGCTTCGTCTATCGATGAACAGCGGATTGGTGGAGCTCTTGGCATTGCTTTCTTTTTCTTTCCTTTCTTATCAGCGAGTTCCGATCCTTTTGTTCGAAATTTCTTCGTTCGTACCGAACCGCTTGCAGAATTAAATCCTGTTCCACAAGATCCTATATCAGCTATACATCCTCCTTGCATTTATGCCGGAGAAGTCGCCAGTGCTATAGGCTTTGGCTTATGTAGATCAAAAATGATGAATGGGATTGTGGCACTCCACTCGCCGCCAATGCGGAAGGATGCCGCCGAAAAGAGTGGAACGCTGCTTTGCTCTGCTGGAAGCGTCGGATCCCGTATAACAAGCGAGCTCTTTACCCTCAAATTCAAACATGTGGGCGAAAAATGCTATCCTGCTCTATTGTTGCGTAGCAATAGAAGCCTGCTCATGCTACTTCGGCGGCGCTTTTTCGCCTTCTCTTCGCTCTGGACAAGAGCGCTAGTGGACACGGGGAGGGAGGAGGCGAAGTGTGTCGTTCGTAATGGAAAGAAAGATAGCACTACTTCGCCTCTTTGTTGGACCGCCGGCGCGAACACAGTGGTCTCTGACCAGGACCAGGAACCAATTCGAATTTGGATCTTGACATGTCGGTGGTTTTTAACCGTAGGCATCTTGCCAGGAAGTTGGTGGGCTCATCATGAATTAGGTCGGGGTGGCTGGTGGTTTCGGGATCCCGTAGAAAATGCTTCTTTTATGCCTCGGGTATTAGCCACAGCTTGTATTCATTCAGTAATTTTACCCCTTCTTCATTCTTGGACTTTCTTTCTGAATATTTTGACTTTTCTATGCTGTGTCTTAGGAACCTCTTCAATACGGTCCGGATTGCTAGCTCCCGTTCATAGTTTTGCTACAGATGATACACGAGGAATCTTTTTATGGCGGTTCTTCCTTCTAATGACCGGCATATCTATGATTCTTTTCTCTCAGATGAAGCAGCAGGCATCGGTCCGTAGAACCTATAAAAAAGATATGGTTGTAGCGCGAAGTACTCAAGTGCACTTACGTCACTTGGCTTGCGTGCAACCTCGCCCCGTTATGTTATGGAAGAATTGAGCTTATTGCTGGGCTGGTTATTCAGAGCCAGCAATTGGCTGCCAGATTTCGTCCCGAAACTAGAATAAATTCGGGGATCACTGTGGCGTGACTGAATGTAGAGCAGCCCGCTCTTACAGCGTTTGATCAGTAGATTATTTAGAACTTCGGAAGATGGTCAAGGTAGCTTACTTCCAAGCCACTGCACTAGATGCGCATGTAGTCGGCCCAGAATGCATCTGTTCTATACTAAAATACTAGTTCTCATGAATTGAGAATTACCTCGATCTACAGAATAAGGTCTCTGTTTTATGGCAGAGATCTCTCCACACCAAGGAAGCGAATCACAATGGATCGAAGCCCTCCTTTTCCTTCCAATTAGTGAGATTCTATCTCTTACTTGGGAAATTGTGGTCGACCCCGACTACATGGGAATAGGTCCTTCTTCCTCGGAATCGAGACTTTTTCTAATTTCCACTGACGAGCTTTCTCGCGAGCTCTTTCCCACCAGCTCGTTCTCCACTAGGCATCTAGGCGAACCCGCCGGGTTAACTCAACGTAAAGAAAGCTCATTAGGTCAAAACTAAGGGAGTGCTTACTAATAGCGAAAGGCTAACATCTCTCCGCCCTTCTTAATAGTAGCGAACATCTGGTAACTTCGTGCTGTAAGACGGCAGGTTGGTAATGAAAGGCAATGTACTAAGAAAGGGCAACTTTATTAGCCCTTTTTTTATATGTATATGGAAAAAGCTAGAATAAGAAGAATCATCCTATAATTCTTCGTATCTAACCTCCTCCCTATGGTCCATTACCTTTCCAATAAGTCTTGGACCAAAGCTTTATCACCGTGCCCGCTTCTAGTAGCCAGTAGGTATTCCCGGATCGGATAAGGCTTCGATAAAGAAGTGAATCAGTCCGAAATGCTATGGATAGATAGTTTTAGCCAATACCGATCCGATCGGGAATGAGAGTACCTGACCTCTTGGCTATTCACCAGTATTTATTATCCCGCCGCACTCTTTATAGTCGCGGCTGTTGTCATGGAAAAAAAGTGTGTTTTATGTCAAAGAAGCATGCTTAACACAGCCTATAGCGTAAAGGCATTCGAACCGCGTCTAAACTAAATAAAGGGTAAGGGCCCGTATTCTCTCTTCTGTAGATACGCTATCCTTTCCGGCTATGGTATGGGGGAAAGGAAGTGAGATCTACCGATTGATTTGATATTAGATGAGCGATCGTACTATGATCGTTCGGAAGACATGGCCCCACGCGCGAATTAATTTGGATGCGGTCGTTAAACTATTTCTGCAGGCAGCCTATCAAATCGGATCACGTCTTTTTTTAATATGTCGTTCTGTCATGTACATGTATTCGGTCTGAAAGATGTTCCTGCTCGTGCCCGGAGAGAGAATGGGCGCGACTCCCCCTCTCCCCGTTCTACCGTCCAAAACAGGCCGGCCGTTCTAAGTTCCGAGGTTGGGTCGGATAGGACCAGATCCAATCGGATCTGATCGTAGCTTCGAGTTCAGGTCCCGTACCGCGGCCGGACCGGAAAGGAGGGGGACAGCGAACCTCCTGCCAAGAGGCCAAGGTTGCTTGCTAACTCTCAGCCACTTGTTAGAAGGAAGTGCAGCTTTATTGTCGAGGGTAATCAACAGGAAGGAAAAGCAAAAATAAGGCAGCTAGGCTGTTCGATTTGATTTCCTCCTTTGATAAGGATTGGCTTTAAGTGATAGGGGATGTGATTGGAATTCGTCTTTTCTTTGTTTGTATCATCGAGACACCCGAAGGGCCGGCCATATGTACCTCGGTAGACTCGGCCCATTCAAATCAAAATAGAACGAGCACCTACGACTAAGAAGAATAGAATGTCGACCACAGGGTAAGATGATCTTCTAATACGAGGGCGGGTGACTGGTAAAGTAATTAAACTTAGTCCACTTGCAGCCATGTTGATCAAAATGACTAAGTTTATGTGTTTAAACTGACTACGACCAAAGTCGTGGCTACTTCAACCAAAAAGGGCGATCCCCTATTCAAACCGAAAAAGTACCTCACTTACGAAGAAGTAGTTGGAGCTGGGAACTATGATAGTTTGCTTTTTTTTTCATCTTTCTAAGAGCGGTCTGATCCCTTATTTGATCATACAGACCGCTCCTGGTCTTCGAACTAGTCATTAATGGTCGGCTTAATGAGATGAGTACAAATTAGGTATGCCTTGCGAACACTTTCATTTTTAGCCTTTCATCTTCTCTCGAGAAGCGAAACTCGAACGGATAGAGCAGATGGTCCAACTGCATAACTTTTTCTTTTTCATTACTTCCATGGTCGTGCCTTGTGGCACGGCAGCACCCGTACTATTGAAATGGTTCGTCAGTAGAGATGTTCCCACAGGTGCCCCCTTTTCCAATGGTACTATAATTCCTATTCTTATTCCTTCATTCCTTCTTTTGGTCTATCTACATTCAAGGAAATTCATACGCTCCATGGACGGAGCAAAAAGTGGAGTCTTGGTCAGAGCAAGCTGCCCTATTCTATTACCAGACATAATTGGGAGAAGCTCATCCGAAACTAGAGCTAGAAACGCCTTATTTCGTTTCGTTCCCGTTCTTCATTTTCTTCTTCTCGAATCCAAGGGGGACTTCTCATATTTAGAATCTTTTTGCGGTGTGCTCCGTTTACTATTCTTTCGTACTTTCTTTTCTTTACCACGCGATAGGTCAGCGAAGCGTGAGCGGGCGCGGAGAAGAAAAGGCCAAACACTTCGGCCTAACGGGAATGAGCAACGACGAAATGACAAGAGAAAGTGCCCCGGGCACCCCCATTTAGAAAGAAGGGTCGAAGGTTTTGGGCCTGTAGCTTTCCCCGCCCCCCCTTCGTCGGGTGGTGCTTTGGGGGGTGTGCTACCAGAAATCGGGCTTGAAGCTCTCGCCTTACCAACGAGCCGACAGCTGATGGCTGTTGGTCACGACTACTACCAAAAAGTGAACATGAAGATGAATATTTCACATGGAGGAGTGTGCATCTGTATGTTGGGTGTTCTTCTGTCGTGCGACCCGGCGGCTTATGTGCGACCTGTGGCCCACGCCTCCTATTTGTTCAGGGCGGGCGGCGTGAACTCTGATTCGATCCGGGTATTCAATCCCGCCGCTGAGATGCTCAGTTGACTCCTTAACCTTGATAGGAAGATGGCTTATTCCATAATTCGTGCATAAGGGTAAGGAACTTTGGATGAACTAATGCGAATGGGTGTAAGCCTCGCTGCTCGAAAACACCCAGTGCTGACCACACTGAGAGACACGAAAGCGCAGGTAACGCCAGTTGGCGAAGTGGCGTTAAGCATCCCTAGCGGTACGAAAAGAGAGGTCGTGATGATATCATCTACGTCCGTACCGCTCCTCGTGGAGTAGATCCCGCATCCAACTAAGTCTTTGACCAGGGAACGGGGGAATTCCCACTACCGCTGGCAGGCCAGCCGGGCCGTGAGCGCGGTGGGAACGGGCTTCCCAAAAAGCCAGCCCGGGCCGGGGTCAGCATAGAATGAAGGGGACGGCCCTAATGTTGTGTTGGCAAAGCCAACTTCTTGGGTTTCGGGCGGAGAAAAGCGGACGTGGGGACTCGGGGCGGAGCGCAGCATAACTAAGAGAGCCATTCCATTTAGGGCGAGACAGAATGGGCGGGCACGAGCGGTCTAGTGTCCGAGCCGATTGATCAGACGACGACTACTTCACTTATTAGAAGTGTATTAGCCGCCTATCCCGAAATAGAATGGAATAGAAAGAACGCGAAGCGCTAGCGCTATAGGGTCGGTTTTGGGGGGGGGAAAGGCTTGTGAAGAAGCAAGCTTATCCCCGCCCCGACCGGTAGCTGCTGGGTCTCTTCATCTCTTCTAAACTTCCCCCCGTCTTCGGCCCGAGCTGTATGAGGCAGAAACTCGTCTCACGTACGGTTCGAAGGCCGAGCCCCACCCCAGCAGTAATGGTGCGGCTTAGGTCAACTAACACAAAGAAGATACAGTTCACTCAACGATTGCCTTTGGGTTCCGAACTCCGTATGGGGAAGGAACGTTGTTGTTTGCGAGGTCTCGATCATTTACATGGACCCACTTCTCATTCCATTTGTGGGAATTTGATTATCTATAAACCGTCCTTAACGAACGAGCGGCTCATGTTTGAGCATGATGAATCACTTCGTGCCGACCTGTTGTCAATCAACTTTTCAGCCTCATATGAGAATGCAAAACTGGAGCATTTTCTGAATCGGTGGATGAAGAATCGCGAACATAAAAAATTCTGGTTGACCATGTTCCCAGAAAAAAGATACTTTCGAGAAACAACGAGCACGACTGAAGTGGCTATACATACAAATCTATTTACGGATCTATATGCTTCGATTGGAACTGGAAGTTCCAGAACAGGCGGCTGGTATACTACCATAATGAAACTGCCTTTTATTTTTTTTATTCGGATAGGATTTATGTTGGCTTCGTCGGGAGGCTCACGTAGTTTGTTACGTCAGCTCCAAAAGGATAAATTGCGTTGGAATCGAGAAAGTTCCGTAAAGTTCATAATTGTATAAAAGGCTCGATGTAATTGAGCAGCGCATCGAGGCACTTCTTCGACGGTCCCCGTCCGCCCGGCCCGCTCGGAAGAATTCATGGGCCGGCAGGCTGGCGAGACAGAATGAGCGGGCACTACTAACCAAGCCAAGCCTAGTTCTCGCCGATAGGCGCTGGTAGCTTGCCTCCAAGCCTTGCATTATATGAGTGGCCATGGTCTGAAGGAGCCTTAAGCACTTGTACAATGCTCAAGTCAAGGCTCTGGGCAAGGAGTGGCAGTGGAGGGATGCCCCTAGCTGTTAGAGGGTTGGGCGTTCGAGGATAGGGGAATACCTTTCTTCTTGATGATTGGGGAGGTCTGGTATGCCCATTGTCTTATAGGTAAAGAGGAACAATGCCCCTAGTGTGCACTTTCCTCTTAGGCCATCTTTTGCGCTTCAAGGGACCAAGCCATCAATGAGTTGCTAGACCTGCTGTCCCCACAAGTAAAGGGGGTAATGATAAAGCTCTGCCTGGATGAAACAGTGTTTTCAGGCTCTCATTCTCCCCAGTTATCAAGACTAGACAATCATCTTTGATCAGAGAGGGCTTTTGTCTGGTTGTAACGTGGTTTTGGGGTTGAAGGGTCGAGAAAGAATAGGGATAGGAGGCTCAAAATCTTGAAAATGAGGGTTTAGAAGTCATAGATCATCTTTGAAGGACTTCATGACTTGAGGATCTCTTTACTTTTTTCTTTTTTTTTTATTGGGTATTCATACTCATAGCCATTTTCGTATTACATCATTGTGGGCATGATCGGGTAATTAGGTTAACTAAGGTTCAGACGTCCACCAATGGATGTGTGTCTGGGTGTTGAATTTTTCGAATTTTTAATTTCTTTTTCACATTTTTTTCTTAATTATCCATTCCTTAGCCATACTCTGTTATGTAGAAATGGGTACTAGTCCAGAGTGAAAATTGAACAATTGTTCTATAAAATGAATAGAATAAAAAATAAGTTAAGATCTTTAACTTTGAATTTAGAGCATGGTTAAGCTGAGGTGACATGAAAGGTAAAGAAATTGAAGAGTTTTACTTGATTCTCAAGTGCTGCAGATATTTTTTGCTTTGCTCTTTTAACGTATGTCGGTGCTGTTCCGACAAGGGAGACTTGTTTCCAATGCACTTCATTAGTGTTTGATTGAAGTGTATTATTTGTGCTTTCCCCTTGCTTTTAGGTCTCTTTATTGGCTTTGTTGTTAGGATGGTAGATTAAATTGGGTTGGGTTATTGATTTATAGGCAAGTTTTTTTTGAAGGGAGCTATGCTACGTTCTCTCTATTTAAGCAATTTGGTAACATGCATGCCCACCTTGTCTTTGGTTATCATCCTTTTGTATAATGATGCCAAGGAATGGCAATCTGTGTATCTTTCTTATTACCTGAATTCTTTTTTTGTGGTATGGTGGAAGTATCTTTGTCTCATATTAATTGAGGATTCAGGTATTTTTGAATACTGGCGGTGGATAATTCACATTATTATTTGAAGTACAATAAAGGAACTGTAATCTGGAATGCCTGTCTGCTTAGTAATCTTCAGAACATGCGTGTACTTAACTAGTCTCAATGTCATTGGCCACTGTAATTATGCAGAACTGACTCATCTGCTGATCTACGACCACCCTTTCCCATTCATTTGATTTGCTCTTTCCTCCTGCTCCTGATCTGTTTGATTTTTCTCACCAGCTGTAAGGCTTGAAAAGAACTGGCTTGGTTGACTCCTTAGCAAGCAACCTATCTATTGGAGCCTATCGGCCGTTCTTACTACCTGGCTGGCCTATTTGATCTGGACCCTATTGACTCATATGGAGAAGGACTGGCACTTTCCGGAGAGCTTACCTTAGCACAAAAGGCCTTAGCTATTGCTATTGAAGGAGAATGCAGAAGGAATCCTATCTCCAAAAGCAACTCAAATTGTAACTGGATCTGGGGAAGGGGAAATAGCACTCGCTGGAAGGGACGACTACTGCAATAACAAGTGCTGATACTATCTTTATTAGATAGGGGAAAGTAAAGGGTGGTCGTAGATCAGGTGAGCCGCAAGGCGAAGGAAATGAATCAATAGATGGGATTCATACTTAGGTTAAGTCAACCATGGAGGATGTTGAATCAAATAGTAGTCGAAGAATCGAAGAAAATGGGAGGTGCGAAGCTAGTTCCCGAGTAAGTAGGCAAGTAGGCAAGAGGGCAGCAAGTGTAGGTATGCTAAGTAACTTTATAAGATAAAACAGATTGGTGTGGAACTAGATCTTCTGCGTCTAAGAATTGTTATCTTGCCAGGTGAGCCGCAAGGCAAAGGGTGGTCGGGTATCGTGTGAGACCAATCGGTCCAACGCGAGACCGACTCTTCTTGAGTGAAAGCATCCGACTCGGCTTCTGCGAAAGAAGATTCTTTATTCCACCCTCAGAGGAAGTGGTAGAGCGTATTGATAGAATCTGCTCTCGTCGGATTAGCCTTGACGTCTGAACTATTATCCTTCCTAACTAACGTCAGTATTTGCAGAGTCCTAAAGCGGGTCAACTCCTTATACATAACCTGGATACCCATTTTTTGTGGAAGCAGGCTTGGCTTACGTTCCCCAGATGGGAATGGGTGTAGATAGGTTCTTCAAAAGAGAAAAACTTAGACAACTATTGATACTTCAAACTTCGATTACTTATTTGAATACAAGGTTCAGCCAGAGTTCAGCGGAGAATAAGGCCCTGCAACAAAAAGACTAGCAAACTGAGAAACCCGAAATGCTAGCTTTACCTGACCGAGCTTGCATCGACAGCTAAAACCCGGACTTTGCTACTGGAGAGCTAAAGAAACGCGATGGTGAAACCGAGGTCGAGGTAATAAACTTCACCCTCTGTTCAATTCCCGCCGGGCTTTTTTTCCTGGTTCGAGATCGAGATTGAGCTTTCCTCTTTATAGGCCCTACCTTTTTTTGATTCTTCCCACTTGGATAAGAAAGATTCTATTCCAAGAAAGAATATAAAGAAGATAGATTTCTCTAAGGAGAAAGAGTATGGAAATCCGTTCGATAGAAAAAAGAAAAGGATGAAACAATCTTCGCACGACTAAAAGAAAGCTAATCGAGACCTTCCTTAGTAGGTAAAGAAAAAGAAAGGCACGTACGCGGTCGAAGTAAGGCGATGGATTCGCAGGAATGAACGAATAAAAGGCGTTAAGATAATTCTGAATCTTTTCTTTATTTTATGTTAGAAGGTGCAGAACGTTAGAAAGAAGTGGGCCTCTGGCCACACTAGGAAGCATTGCTACGGCATCTTTTGAAAAGTTATCACGCATTAACGCTTCTTCATCTGGCTTGCTGAGATAACTCAACGATTGTGAAACTTGCAGTTCCCATGAACCAAGCACTTAGGAACGTGTGGTGAAGGCGGAATAGAGTTAGCCGTTGAAATGATGACTTCTGGTGTAACCAAGTTTGGAGGGCGGAATGCTAACGAACCGGGGCTACAGCACATGTTTATCCCGAATCAGATGTGGGGAAAGGAGTCCTAGCTTATCAACCATGGGCCCTACGACTTCACTTTCCGAGCTACGAGGTCCCTTTTAGCGCACTTGACTTATCTTATAGCGTATACAATAATCACTGAGCATATGTTGCTAATGGGCAGGTAAATTCGGAGAATCATAGTGGAGACCGATACTACTTATATAACTATATTATGTGATTACTCCATGTGTAACGGCCAAGAGGTGTTGTATTCTATTGTTTAGAATACATTTGATCTTACATTGATATACACATCCTTCACCCAATCCGCTCAAAGTATTTTCTACTCTTTCATGGTATCAGAGCACTAGTTCTTGGGAAACGTTCACTTGGTTCGTGTGAAGTGTAGTCTGAATAGACTTGTTACGTGTTTTCTCTTTGGCGCAGTCTACCGCTGTGTCTGCATCCTTATCTTCAGAACTTAGTATCTCGTCTATCGCCCATAAGATTGACACAGACGAACTATATACTATGGAAAGATAATGTCGTTAATTGAAGTACAAGATCTTCTCACTTTCATTGATGGAACAGAAAAAGAACCAAAGAAAGTTACCTTGATCGAAGCCGAATTGGCGCAAACTAAACAAAATCCTTTATTTTAAACTTCCCTTTTGCGTCAAAACTTTCCCAAACAAAAAAGAAAAACAAAGAGAACCCACATACCCGCTTTCTCTTCTCCACCCCTTTTTTTAGTTCTTTCAGAATCTTCATTTGATTGATGAATCTACTGAAGGAGAATCTTTGTTTTAGAGTTTAGACCCAACCGAGTCGAGCTTTCTTCTCTCAGCATCTCCGAACGCGAGGAATCTTTCCTATCTGGCTCACGATCCGAGACAAAACGAGAAACGCTGATAGAGATGCTTCTATTTTCACATGTGACATATCTCCCCCTAATGAATACGTTGCTTCGACTCTACTCGTCCTTTCGATAGAGAGCGTCAGCCAATTTTTGAAAGGAAATACCAGTTAAGTTTTGTAGAAGACGAGACGAGATTCAAAGCGCTAAAGCCATATAGTTTAGTAATCTTTGATAGATCTCTTCTCTGGTGGAAAGTTCACCGATCATTCCTAATGAAAGCAAGAAGTTGCTGACCTAAGAGTATGAAAGAGCCCTTGATCCCCACTCGACCTACGCCATATACTACACTCGCTTAGGGACTTGAGAATGCTCGTTAGAGGTAAAGAGGACTAAAAAGGTCAAGCAACCTGCCATTCTTTCTCACATCTCCAATTCAAACCAACCCAAGTCCATTCCTTCTGTCTTGTGATGAACCCGTAAGGAGTAGAAGTTGGTTCACTCTTCGCAGACGGACTGCTTTTTTCCTTGTCTATTCCTATAACTCATTAGAAGACAAGTCGACTGTCCTCTCTTTCTCCCTATGTACGACTCGTGGTCCTTGAAGGGGAACCTTGGATAGGCATGGACTTTTCTTTTTATTTTCTTGTATACCTCGTCTTCTTCGAAAGAAGTCAAGTCGGATGCGTCTTTTTTTTTGTTTCATCTTCATGCTCCTTCTCTTTGAAAGAAAGTCTGAAGACTACACTCTGACGAAGGTGCTTTCACGGGGCACCGTCTACCTTCTCAACTTCCGATGCATCCTGTACGTTTGGATCGAAAAGAACCTTCTACCCTTGCTAGGTCTAGATTAGCCCTTCTTTGCTATGCATCTCGAAGAATTCAACTTCGACGAAACCTATCTTCCACTCTTGTATACAAGGATGTTATGCTCTTCTCAGGCTGCACACTTCCAAGCTCACTAGAGGATGAAGTTGCGGTGGGGATGGAACGTCCAAGAGGCATGACCACAAGGCATCTCTTTTCTTCTCTCTTTCCTTTCTTCTGTCCTTTGCTGGCTTGAATTCAATCTCTTTTCTTTTTTGTTTGCGAGAGTTACCTCGACGACCCTAAACTCAAACGGATAGAATCGTACTACCGCTTCCAATGCCGTTCCTTCACACCCGAGATGCTCACTTATAGTGTCAGCACTCAGGTCATAAGAAATGCTACTGAGACCGAGACAAAACGAGAAACGCTGATAGAGATGTAAGAGCGCAGAGCCAGGACCAAGCCAACAATAAGAAAATAAGGAGTTCGATTTCCTTCTTCTTGTGATAGGGATAGGCAACTTCTCTTGACCTATGGGACATGCAGGCCAACCTACAGTAAAGATAGAAAAAAAAAGTCGAATTTATCTGATTGAGAGCCGCAAACTACCAGTTCTCTTGATGCCCTTAAGGAAGTACAGAAAGTAGCTCGCCAGTTAAGAGAGCGTCATGAATGACTTGAGTAAAGTGCTCTAGCTGATAGAGATGCTTCTATTTTCACATGTGACATATCTCCCCCTTTCCTTTTACGATTAAGATCTCACCTGGTCTACTCCCACCCTTTGTTTGCTCCTGCTCGTTTAGTGATTGAATAAATAAATTGAGACTTCTGTCCATGAGATGTCGCTGATATGGATGGTTTAGGCCGCTAACCGGCTCCACCTTATCAGAAATTTATACGCTTCCCTTCTGATATCATCATATGGCGAAAGATTCATAATCTGTTCAATATTTTTCTCATTAACCATCAGATTATGGAGCCTATCTTGCAATACTGCTTTCTTTTCAAAAAATTCCAAATCATAAATTTCTCTAAAATGGTCTACATTGATAGCTTGATCGAAGTGTTCTCGCACAAGTCTTTCATAATCACCCAGATTGCTCTGGGGCGGCAAGTTATAGCAGCTCTGCTCCTCTAGAAATCTTATTCTCGTATATAGGTTATTCTCGTTGTCAGGCATAATTACATTTCGAAATGTATTAAGCGATTCAGAGCTTGAGGAGGATTCTAAAAGAGGAAGGCTGCCGATTGAACTTTCTTGGGATTGGGATCTTTGTAGAAAGGCAGGCATTTAATTATAATTATAAAAGGGCATCCCATTAGAAAGAATTGAATTAGCTAAGTCAGTAAGAATGACTCTGTTGGCCCCGGACAAGGCAAAAATACGTTCTTATATTCTACATTAGCGGTCAAAGCATTGATTCTAAGTCAGTCCAGTCTATTAGCAAAGAGCGATTCTTTAAGCCCAAAGGCTAGCCGACTGACTTCGACTTTTTTGCTTTCTTTTATAAGTTCTTCCCCGATGAGCTCTTCCCGGGGCAAAGTCCTAATCAAAGCAGGCAAAGGGGGGAGTTCCTCTTAAATGAATGAATTTTTTTGAACCTTTCATCTTAATAGAGTGGAAAAACCAAGCCAAGATTCATCGCCCGAAAGCACGGGATGAGACTTGACTTCTCAGATGCGGATTGATTTCCTGTTGATGGCAGAGTGATCGTATCTGCAGTTCTTGTTGACGACTCCGGTCCTATAGAAGAAGCTGGTATTGGACCGCTTTCCTTGGCTAAAGTAAAGGGGATCGATCCCAGACCTAGGGCGAAAGAGGCCAGATAAAATTCCTCCTCCCCCAGACCCGGCATAAGAGAAGAAAAGAAATGCGGATGAAAGTGATCCAAAGTAAGTAGCCGTTACTTCTGATCCTAGTGGCTATGGCTCAGGAGCGGGATAACAAAAAGTAAAGATTCGACTAGCTTTGAGCTCTCACGTAGTTCAGGTTGAATCAGGAATAAGTGGGTGATCTCTTGAAGAAGGGCCTAATTAGGCCAAGTAAGAGTCCATGGTCCAGCGCTGCAAAATACGTCAATAAAAGAAATGAGCAAGAAAGGGGAATGCCAAGGTTAGTGATCAACTAGAAAACCCTTTCAGAGGCCCTCCAGTGGATTAGGTATCCCGTACCTAATCGACAAACACTTTTTCGTTCGTAAGCACTGAGCGAGCCGTCTACGAAGCTTCGCTGCTTCTGCTGCTTGGTGTTCTGAGGAGTTCCGGGCATGAGAACGCAAGTGCCGGAATCGAACAAAATGTCCGAACGTCCGAGGACGAAAGAAAAAATGCTCCGCGGGGAAGTCCTTTCATGTCGGCCTATTCGTGCCGGTTAGACGTCGGCCATGAAATCCATCACTATACCGAGCAGATCACGGGCATTCACATCTCGCGGAACAGTGCGCGATTCTCTCGTGAATCGCCTTCAGCAAGGTATGGCATTCAGGGCCGGGGAGAAATCTTTCTTAATAGATACAAGACATTCGTTGCTGATCTAAAAAAGATCTTATCCCGTGGGCGTTAGCGAACGTTTTTCATTCTTCACCCGGTCTTTAGTAGCGCCTTTCAAAAGTAAACCTAACTGCATTGGAAGGGCGCTAAAACAGGCCTATAGGTTCGCCTTTCTAATCTATAATTAGATAGAAGTATATAGAATTAGCCAGATCGTCTGAAGCATGAACAGAATAACCTTTGTTCCGATTGTAACCGTTAGGTTAAAGCGAGTTCCTTTTTTTTCAAAGGCGGTCCTTTTCTTTCCCCGGACCGATGACTCGCTTGTTCAGTACTTCTAACTCTTATTATAGGATGATGCCGTCCCCTCGGGACTACTAGTAGCTTCGGTTGTTGAATCTCGTGCAAGTTAGGTTGTGGTGGTTGTATTGGCTGCAAGCAGAACGTAGGCGCTTTAGGTCTGTGTTAACCATGCACTCTCGCATCGTGTAATGTCGTATGTATGATAGAGGTGGTGTGGTAATTTACCTCAATGCTAATGGTTATCCCCAAGGTTCAACGAATGAAGCTATGATCGTACCCGGAGATGATGGTCTTCCTCTGATGTCTCCAAGCCGGCCATAATAGAATAGCAGTCTGTTCTCGCCTATCGATAGATAGCAGGTTGCTTCCAAGCTCAAACTGAAACTGAATTGCTACTTTTTTCTTGTTCTTAATAGAGTGGTATTCTCCGCTCCTGTCAAATAAAGTAGAGGAAGAGAGAAGGAAAAAGAGAACAAAATTGACAAGTCTAATGGGAGAAGAATGGCTGACACGTTGACTGCCCTCAAGACTAAAAAAAAAGATAACCCAAGCCGGGGCGGACCCCAACCGAAAGGCGCTAGACAGACTAAGAGCAAGATAAAGAGGCCAATTGTGTAAAACCTTGCCGTAGGTTTCTCCAAAGCCGTTAGGTGAGAATAAAGAAAGTTTTTGGACAAGACAAGAAAGGAACTCGCCCTTTGACACCAAAGGATAAGAGCTGATTGCTGGCGATGACTTAGTGAAAAAAAGGAAAGAAAGTTCTCGAATCGGGTTCCGACCGACGCAAAGCCAACGAGTTCGGTCGAACAGCGTAAGGAGTCTAAGGGCAGGCAATCGCTTAGATTGGAATGGACGAGCGTAGTAGGCTTAATAGTGAATGCAGACCCCCCTGCTTATAGATGATCAATGACTTAAAAAAAAAGACAGATGCCGAGAGAAACTGTTAGACTTCTTTATTGCGTTGGTTGCGAAGAAAGATCGAAGACGAAGATTTTCTAACGCAGTGCGGGCACTGAATGGAAAAGACAGATAAGGGAACAACCAACCCACCGGAAGGGTATACCTCAAAGAGCACCAATCTCCCCCGGCAAAGATCTATCTGCACAAAGCCGACCTATAGATAGAAAGATGCAAGAAAAAAAAGAAGATACTTTGAGAGTATGAGATAGGCGGACGGAGAGTACGAAGCCGAACAAGCGCAGAAGCTTCCAGCAATGATAGCAGAACTAACCAGATAGGCCGCCCAAAACCTAGAGCTGACATTTAGGAAATCAACGTCGGATCCCGGCTATCCGAAAAACGCAGACTAAAGCAGAAGATCACAAAATAAAACACAACAAGGCAAGCGCTTGTCGCTTGCGCAAAAAAAGCGAATCAATCAGAATGGAGACAGGGAAAAAGGGCGACCATTTTCGAGCCTGCAAGCAGCAAGCAACAACGGCTTTTCAGCCGTTGCGCGCTAGCTTGTAGTTTAGGAGTATAGTAGGCGTCTCGGACGTCCAAAGACGCCTAGTTCTTTTTGAGCCCTTACTAAAAAAAAGGGGCTTACTTCAGCTCCATCGCACTGCCGCATAAACAATGGATCCGCTGGGCTGGATGAGCAACCTTCTATATGGCCTCTGTACCAGTAGTGGAGTGGCTTGCTACTTTCAATCAGAAAAGGAAGATTGAGCAAGGCAAGGTGCGTAGCGCTGATCGTAGACCACCCTCTTCTCTGGTAACCCGCCGCCGGTCATATAGAGCGCTCCGCCCGCCACCGCATATGTAGAAAAAGAGGGAGCGGGGAAGGAAGAACAACCCTTTTACTTTGGCACATGAGATGGCTAGTTTGGCTAGGTAACATAATGGAAATGTATCGGACTGCAAATCCTGGAATGACGGTTCGACCCCGTCCTTGGCCTCGGAGAGTAGCGAGCAGCACGGAACTTGAATCAATCAAATGGCATAGTGGAAGGGGGCTTTCCTTTGTTAAAAATCCACAGACAACAAACATTCTGGAACTTCAAAACCAAGCAAGATGAGAAGGAGCTTTTTACGTTACGCTTCAATAGAATGCATTTTTTAAGGCTAGAATACGCCCCATGGTCGATCGAAGGTCCTTTACTACTTGAACTCAAATCTATCTGACTTTCAATTCATCTTTATCCAGCCAGCTCATAACAAAATGTTAGACCAATCTCAGAGCTGACACAACCGAATTGGTTGAGAAAAAGTAAAGCCCAACGACCAAGTACTCCCGCCCCAAAAAGCGGAGACCGAACAACCGCCAGGTTGTCGAGGACACGTCTGAAGAGGAGGCGGGCGCCCTCTAAGTTGACCACCCTACCCACTAATGGACTATGAGGAGAGCAGGCGAACGGGAACCGCCCGAATCACTGTAGAAAAGCCCCCTTTACTCAATGGATAGCGCTTATCCTCTTTCAATCAACAAAATGAGAAATGGGAGAGAAAAATCTTTTTATTGAAAAGGCTTTGCACCTGAAATAGGACTAATGAAGATACAGAAGAATGAGTCTGGGCTTTCAAAAAGATGAAAATGCAAGGGGCGTAGCGAAGAAATTTGAACAACCAACCTGACATAAGGATTCTAGCTCGCTCACTTAGAGCAGATGGAGATTCTCGGACAGGGAAAAGCGGCACTCGACATCTATTAAAGAACACCAAGAACAAAGCCATACCATGTCCTCGAAAGTACTGATGATTGCCATGAATGCTGCCCTCGAGGACGTGTACAAGAGGGTCTTTGCCGATTCCTATCAACATGGTGCACCTCTCAGTAGAAGGGCGTGAAAAGGCCGTGGATACTTTGACCGAATGAATAGGAATCAATTGATAGACATTTTGATTGAGGCGTCTCGGACGTCCAGGATGAACGCTTTTTTCGTTCGCTATGTGCTGACTGGATGCGTACTCGCGCGATCGATGGATGGACGAGGAAATTGCGTGAATGACGAGACCGGCCTAACCTAAAGTAAAGGCTCTTCCCTCTCTTGATGGTGAATCTTGATTGACTGAGACTAGGAACCAATTCGGAGAAAGAAGAAGCATGAGATAGGCGGCGGAAAAATTTCCGATAGCGAATTACTTGACTCGATGGATGGAGGTTTGGAACCCGCACGAAAGAAATGTTGAGTCAACAATCATCGAGAAGGGCACCACCAAGCGGGATCGAGACCAGCACCTTGTATAGGTTGGGGAAAAGCCCCTTGTTTGTATAGGGTTCCAAACTTCTTCAAATATCCTCAAATAGGCAAGCGCTTGTCGCTTGACTAACAAGTGAGAAACTTGACTTTAAGAAAGAGGGCGCGCTAGCTGCAATCAAAAGCGCTAACGAGCAAGAAAGGTAGCCTATCTTTAGTTTAGATAGGCTCGAAGCTATTTGAGTTTGATTGCAGGGGATCGTCAGATACTTTCTTAATAACATAGAAGGGGCTTTTTTTGATCGGAATCGATTCTATGATTGAATAGCATAGCAGAAGTGCTACTTAGTAGTAGAAACTCGGAGAGACAGAGAGGGGACTCTATCATACCTGCTAACTCCTAGGATGAGAAGTCAGTCTCTTGGTTTTGGCAGGAATAGTTCTACCTTCGGTAGAGTGAGTCTACTTAGCGAACTGGCAGGGCGCGGAGATCAATTGATCAATATGAATCTCGAGAGTGAATGCTTGACTGCCGCCCCCTGTCCTGGAGGCCCTCCGGCCGGGGAGGGGCTTGCTATCGCATTTCTCCCGGTGTATGTGAAAAAAAGTGACGAAGCGGTCATAGGTTGGTCCAAAGAACGAGAGTCGGCTTCCTTAAGGGAGTTCTTCCTCAGTAGCTCAGTGGTAGAGCGGTCGGCTGTTAACTGACTGGTCGTGGGTTCAAATCCTACTTGGGGAGAATTGATAGTTCTCGCTTTTTTGACTTGACCTAGCGAACCCTGTCCTTCTCCTTAGTTTCTAAACTAGCAGAATCGTGGGACATCCAAAGTGGGAAGTTTCTTGTTGGTTTTTATTCTTCATTCTCGTATAGGTGAACTTGGTTCGTTCAATTCTTAGGGAGAAGAAGGATCCACTGAGAATGAATGGGATTATCTTCATTAGCCGGAAGGAATTAGTCTCCACTAGCCTCATTCGAAGAACGAACAAGAAAAGGCTGACTGTTTAGGTAGGATAGATGGATATAGTCCAATGGCATGGCTAAAGCTCTGCCAGCTTCTTGTAGACTGAAGAAGCAAGGGATTAAGTGTGGTCGTAGATCACCTGAAAGCGAAATATTGACTTTATTTAGATAAGCTGGTCTACTCCCACCCTTGCGCTAACGCCCTTTTCTTGGTAAGATGCTCGAATTTTTCTTCGCCAGCCACTAGCGGCAACGAAGTTCTTGGTAATTAGCAAGGAGGAAGGAAGATCTCCACTCATTTTCTTCGAAACCTGCGGTAAGGCGCGACCCACAACAAACGAAGGGGGAAAGCTTGCTGTAGCCCTATTCTATTTTAGTAGACTAGGTTTGGTAAGCGTAAGCTATTTAAGCTCGAGAAGGGTAGGCTCGCAGCTTCGCTCAGCAGAAGAGCCTTACTTTCTTTTCTATTAGTCAAGCGCTAGCGCCCAACCGTACATGGGGAGGGGATAGGGGAAGAAAAGAAAGATGGTCACTCCTTTTAGGAACATGGCTCGTTCAGTCACTTCACTCGCTGCTCGCTGGCTTGTTCATTCACTTGCTCATGAACTCGCAGCTTCGCCAGAAGCGACGAAGGGGGCTGGGGAAGGCCGACGACTACATGAGAGGGAAGCTGTCTACGAAGCTTTGCCCCTTGCTTTACAGAGATTGTTATGAACTGACTAAATTACTAGATTCTCCCGGAACGCTAGCTAAGCCTTCAATCCAATCAATAAGCTTATTGATTCAGGGCTAAGCCCTCCTTCTTAGAACCCATTGATTGAGGGGGGCCTCGGCCCGGGAAGGGGAGAGTGGCCGAGTGGTCAAAAGCGGCAGACTGTAAATCTGTTGAAGTTTTTCTACGTAGGTTCGAATCCTGCCTCTCCCACTTGTTTGTTGTAGACTTCAGAGAAAGAAGGCATTCGTCAGCGGAGGAAGGCCAACCCGCTGAAAAGACAGCTCCTTCTTTTTTTGCTGTGCCGTGAAGTGAAATTGTATCCGTATGTTAGTTAGAGAGGTTAGCGAACTACTAGGATCTATAGATTCTCTATCTATATCCAATCCCAACGAGAATAGAAGCGAGTCGCTTCCGGCTTGTAATCTCCGTCTTTTTAGCTTATGTAGTGGAGTGGTCGGCCTTCCTACACGCACGCGCTCGCAAGAACAACTTGCCTTGGTTCGGGACGAAGCCAAGCCGATACATACGATAGGCGAAGGAAAGACCCCCAGTTCATAGCGCCCGGAGAACGCAAGTTTGATCGAGGATTGGAGAGGAGAGGTGGAAGAAAAGGCTCGGGATGGGTTTAGGAGTCTTTGTGCGAGCCGTATGCGGTGAGAGTCGCACGTACGGTAACGAGGGGGGTTCGCGTCTATACGTGTAGTGTGGTGGTTGGGCCTACCCACCCTATTTGTTCCATGATCTATGGGTCTACTGGAGCTACCCACTTCGATCAATTAGCCAAGATTTTGACCGGATACGAAATCACTGGTGTTCGATCTAGTGGTATTTTTATGGGGATTCTATTTATCGCTGTAGGATCCCTGTTCAAGATCACTGCAGTTCCTTTTCGGGCGGCTGTAGTACGGACGGCCGCCTATAGGTGGTAGGGTAGGGTGGGTGGTACCGCTCGGATTGCGGCCAATCTTCCTAACCGCGCGCGGGCCGGGCGGAGAGCGCGTAAAACTCATCACTACCTCGTAAGGGCGTTGAGACCATAGCATGTTAAACGAAAGCGCCGCTTTCTCTGGAGTGTTGTCACACAGCTGCCCGCCTAGAAGAGCCACTCGCTCTGTAGTGTTGTCACACAAGATAAGCACGCCGCCCGCCTGCTGGCCGGGCGAATCGAAGTTCTCTTCCGGTCAACTGTCCACCCAGTCAAGTGCAAAAAACACAGTAGAATCACGCAATGCACGCTGCTGGTGTGCTTCCTGCCCGCGAGGAAAGAAAGAAGAGCGACAAGGTTCAGATTTGACTGTTTGCAGTATGGGAGCAGATTACCCAAAAAATCCCTGGGAACAATGAAAAAAAAAGATATCTCGGTAACGAAAACTATAGGAGGCTGTATTGGCGAGATCCAACGGTAAACTGCAGCCCAAAAGAAAAACCGCCTGGAAGTCCGAGGACCTTTAGTACTGTACCCTACCCCCGAACCAGCAGCCTTCGCGCCAAGCAAGACCTCCCTTGTCCCTTTCCTTTCTCCATTCTGCCTTCTTCTTTGCTTTGTTTCAATAGAGTCTAAGGCAAACCTAAAGTGGTTCGTATGCCTACTTTACCTACTTGACGAAAGTTCGTTCCCTTTCGTTTCCGGGTTTATGGATTGGATTCAGTCAGCGTCACGACATAATAAAAAGGAAAGAGTGATGGTTACCGGCGAACGCTTTCAAAGGCGACCCTCTCGAGTTCCCGGCTGTTTCCTAGATTGAAGTAGCCTTTCGTCGCCTTACCAAACGAAAGAAGTCACTATCAAAGAGCTCGCCCTACTGAAGTACCAAAGGTGCGCTCCGCCCGATGACTAAGAAAGAGGTTTGCCCTTTTTGGAAGTGATGAGGTCGCAAAGAGGAAAGTAGGGCTCCTATTGACTAAAGGTTGGTTCTTCGGTTTCCTTTAGAATGAAAGTAGCTTACGCTACCTTACTACTTACTTTGTTTGATTCAAAAGGCGAACAGCCCCCCAACTAGTCGTATGGGGTGGAGTGCTTGTGGTAAGCTGCCTTGGATATGAAGAATTCCTAAAAAAAAAGGCAAAGTCCGGTATTTGACGAAGATCTTTCTTTCTATCAATAGATAGGAATGAGTGTTCGATATAGGGGAATTTCTCTATCTGCTCTTTTTCTCTCCATTTTTTTTAGAGAAATATATATTATCTCTTGTCTATCTCTTATTTTATCTATGAATCAAGTAAAAAGACTTTGTTTTTGGGTTCTCTGAAGCCCCGAATGGATTGGTGGAGCCTTTCCGCCAACGAAAAACGAAATAAATGAACGCGTAGCCTGTTCCGAATGCTTCTCTGATCCTCCAGTTCTCGCGAAGAGAATAAGATGCTTCTATCCCTTCCTCTGTCTTTTCCCGCTTTGCTAATCTTCTCTTCTGACGCGGGCGGCGGCGGGCGCGGAAGGAACCTAAGATAAGAGAAGACGCTCTTATCTTAGCGCCTTTTTTTTTCAGTGCAACACAGGAAAGCGCCCTCTTTTTGTCCGCTGGTTTCCAGATTTTGTATTGAACGCATGGCATAGCTAGGACCCTTCAAATCATGCATGTTTGAGCCTATGTTCAAACCAAACCCACTCCCTATTTGAGTAAGGCTGGAAAGAATGCCCGCCAAGTTCAGATAAGAGAATGCTTTCTCTAACCATTAAAGGAAAGGCTCGACGAAGGGAGGGAGAGGGGAAGGGTGGTCTACGATCAGCTGAACGGAGATCGAGATTTTTTTTGTTTTTCATCGAAAACGAAGAAGACCGAGAATGGCCTACAGTGCTTGTTATCTGAAGGGAACACACTTTTTCTACCGCAGTGGTATGATTGCCGGGCCTTCTCCTCGTTCCGCTCGCTGGCCTATTGGGATAGCAGCCTTTGGGCTTTGCCTGCTCTTTCTAAAAAAGAATTCCGGCTCGGCCCGGGAAAGCGCTGGCAACAACAGAAAGGAAGGGGTCCATGTACCTGCTGCGCTCGCTCCCTTCTTAGTCAATAGAGCAGCAGGTTCGGCATCTACTACAAAAGAGAGAATCCACTTCAGATAACCACGCCTCTGCTAGGCAGCGTGTGGAATGGCCGAGGGCGGACCTTTTTGGATATATAATCCAAGTCGAGAGTAGAGTTACGGGAACAGCCGTCTGATGGAAAACTACTTTCACGCTCGGTTCAGAGAGCACTTTTTTCGTTGAGAATTCTTCGTTCCCTTTCGTGTGAATTCCCTAGCGGCAAATTGAAAACTTGTGGGGCCCTATCTATTCCATCTCTCGAGCCCCGAAGAAAACCCCCCTCCCCTTCGAACTCCATATCTCTTTTGACTCTATATATGTGGGCACCTGATATCTATGAGGGTTCACCCACCCCGGTTACAGCATTCTTTTCTATTGCGCCTAAAATCTCTATTTCTGCTAATATTTTACGTGTTTTTATTTATGGTTCCTATGGAGCTACATTGCAACAAATCTTCTTTTTCTGCAGCATTGCTTCTATGATCTTAGGAGCACTGGCCGCCATGGCCCAAACGAAAGTAAAAAGACTTCTAGCTCATAGTTCAATTGGACATGTAGGTTATATTCGTACTGGTTTCTCATGTGGAACCATAGAAGGAATTCAATCACTACTAATTGGTCTCTTTATTTATGCATCAATGACGATAGATGCATTCGCTATAGTTTCAGCATTACGGCAAACCCGTGTCAAATATATAGCGGATTTGGGCGCTCTAGCCAAAACGAATCCTATTTCGGCTATTACCTTCTCTATTACTATGTTCTCATACGCAGGAATACCCCCGTTAGCCGGCTTTTGTAGTAAATTCTATTTGTTCTTCGCCGCTTTGGGTTGTGGGGCTTACTTCCTAGCCCCAGTGGGAGTAGTGACTAGCGTTATAGGTCGTTGGGCGGCCGGAAGGTTGCCACGAGTAAGTCAGTTTGGGGGACCGAAGGCAGTTCTCCGTGCACCGGACACGTAGCTTACCGAATCAGTTGCGACACGGATGGGAATGCATGCTACGAAAGATAGGGTCGAGCCTGAGACATCAACCGTCTACTCAATATCCTTGTACGAGTCCACAATCACTACACGAGATGAACCTTGGTGAATTGAAGTTGGCCTTAGGTGTAATAGGACTCCCAGTTACTGCGCACGATCGTATACTGAGGTGCTCCCCACCGGTTGTTGGAACGACGCGAGCCGGGCCGGGCCTAAATTCAGAAAGATGAAGGGCCCAAAAGTCTAAATAGGAGGTTCAAAATTCCCCATCTCATTGAGGGCGGAAAACGAATCGACATCTCGATGTGATACAGCCTTTTTATTTTAGTTGGGAAAGAACGGCGAAGTCCATCCAAACCGTCCAATGAAGAATAAGAAGAGAGCAAAGCGCCAATGGCGCGCAAAGCGCATGCGGAACGGACGCAGAGAAAAATAAGTGTGAAGGAGACCGAGCTCATTCCCTTCGCTTCCTGGGCCCAAAGCAGTGCAGTCTTTCCTGGCCAAATCAAGGATTTGGGGCTTCCGCTACTAAAAAAAAATTTTTCTATATGAATAGAAAGATAGATCTATCCATCTATCCTATCCGATTTCCATTTTTATATATTAAAAAGAATCGATTTCATTCAACGTTTGATTCAAAGAACTACTGCGCTTAGCCCCCCCGCTCATGAAACGGCTTTGCTGCAATGGATGGCAGAGGGTCCGTAGTACCCGAAGCACTGGAGTGATCTAGTAGCCGGGAAGGGGCCTATAAGTGCCTACTACTACACCACACTACACTTGGCTCTACACATTTACAGAGCTAACCCCTGTCCAGTGCCTGGCAGAGCTAAGGTAGCTTGCTTCTACTCCTTATCCCTATCTTCGCCCAGGCTAACGGGGCCTTACTTATTCAGGGGGGAGAGTGGAGCCTCGAGAAGCACTGTTGAGAGGAAGATCCTTGGCCCTTCTTCATTCTCTATAGGGTTCCAAACCTTTCTTCAACATAGGTGACAACGAGCAGGGCAGAGATGGAAGAGATCGAACAAATACGGGAAAAGAATCATATTGAAAATGCTCCTAACCCACCTTCGTAGAGCCGTGTATTGTAAGTGATCCGAACCTGCCCGGAGCGAGCCTCCCATAGAGGCAAGTTAAATTGGTGAGCCGTATGATGGGCAACTATCTCCTGCGGTTCGGAGAGGACTCAGCTGTTAGTTAGTACCCTCTTGGTTTCGGAGTGGACCCTTTCACTCTATTTTATTATATACGTTTAGCGAAAAGAATGTTTTTTGATACACCTAGGACATGGATTCTATATGAACCAATGGATCGTGACAAGTCGTTACTATTAGCAATGACTTCCTCTTTCATTACTTCATCCTTTCCATATCCTTCTCCCTTGTTCTCAGTTACTCATCAAATGGCACTCAGTTTATATCTTTAAGTTCGATCATTGACAAGGTTCAAAGAAAGGGTGGGCCATTGATAAAGAATCGATTCCAAACCACAATGCTAGCAGATGGTGGGCCTCCGCTTTTCTTTTCATTAATGAAACCTGCCAGTTATTATGGAAAAAAATCATAAGGACAAAAGATGAGGATTTTTCAAATTGTTCAAAAGAAAAAAAAGACGTGGATGGCATTATGACTGGGGTGTCAGTTAGAAAGGTTCTTACAATGTTCGTTCAATCAAGCAGCATTCTTCTTTTTATTACCTTAAGGAGAGGCTGGGGCTACCCCAGGTGAGCCAAGAGGCGAAGGGTGGGAGTAGATCAGGTTGCTTTCAAGTCCAGTTGAATTAGAGAAGCAACTCTTCCTTATAAGACGATGCAAGTCCATCTTTCCTCTCTTCCGAATGAATAAGTTCTTTCCTTCTGAAGTTCCGAATCAGTCCTCCTATGGGTGAATTGGACCAAGGGAAGTCGAAAGCACTGACCTTGAAAGGAAAGTTGACTTTATTGCGTACTTCTTTCCATCCTGAGAAGGAGATCCTTTGGAAAGTTCCTAGAAACTCTTCTTCATACGCTTATTCTCTGACCAGAACGCCGTACCATGCAACAAGAGTTCCAACCTCTTCTTTCTAACTAAGAGCAGATTCGCCGCAACGCAAACAGCTTATTCAATGCCAATGCCAAACCCTACTGACTGAATGGCTTTCCCTCCCTCTTCCGGGCTTTATTGCCAAAAGTTCTTCTAGCTTGAATGGAACCAACAACAATCCGAATCAAATCCAGATGCCAATCCAATGAGTTCGATTTCCCGCAGCTGGAAGTCAAGCTAGCAGCGTAGTCGCCGACAGAGAAAGAGAAGACCAGATCTTGGACTTGCAAGCTCTCTCGAGGGAATCACTTTTAGCAAGCTTTCGAGAAAGTTTAGATCCAATCCAACTCGAACTCTAAGAAGTACCATATAGTCTCTCCCTATAGAAGCTAGAAGAAATGACGTTATATAAAGAAATCTCTAGAAAGAAGTAGTGCGTTAACCCCTACTAAAAGCCAAAAGCCCGATTGAAGCACTAATTGGCGGTATTCAGTCCTACTATAAGGAAGAATGATTCTTGTTCTCTCAAGTGACTCTAAGCGCTTTCAGTAAAGTAAGCTTTATAAGCTCTATTCCGTCCCCCTGCCCTCTAGTAGATATTGCTTTTTTTTGATTCTACTACATCAACATCAAGAATGCCCTCGAAGTCAGACAAAGGGTGGGACGTCCCCTTTACTAAAATGGGCCGATGAGCTTTCTTTTTCGGTTTTTACGATAGATAACGGGCCTAAGATATGATTTGGATTGAAAATGATTGGTAGAAGGCCGTCAGTTCAGTCCAATGTTCAGCTTCGATCTCTCCCTAAGAAATAGAGGAACATTCTCTAGTGATCTTTATTTAATTGTGGGCAAGCGGGCGTAGAAAAGCACTACGCTAGGGGGGGCGTAAAGACTTTATCTCGAGTGACCTTGCAAACAAAGGGGCGTAGCGAATAGGTTCTTCGACGAAGGAGTTGTGCAATGCAAGAATAAGCTCTTTTTAGGAAAAAGAAGTTGCTTTCGGAAGAGAAGAAGAGAAGAGCTTCTTTGACAGAGCTTCAAGCAATTGGACAAAAAGGTTTTGCACGTGAATCAGATGTGGGGACTTTGATCTCTATCTTACTCTCGGCTGGGCTACTTTCAGAAGTGGGCAACTCCGCTCTTACAGTATACCATAAATAGTCATATCCGGCTGTTATAGAATCCCATGCTATTGAATATGAGTCACTATCCAATTCCATAACAGAAAGAGATGGGACTAGAGCTATGGTTTCTTCTCTTCAAGATCTTCATTCCCTTCCTTCACACAAGCGGAAGATTTCACCCTTTCATACTCCAAACACTCCGAAGTCCTTGGGAAGAGTTGAGCATAAGACTCATATAGAGGACCTTGTTTGCACCGGATAATCTTATCCAAGATTTCTAACTTCTTAGCTCTTTTTTCCTTGTGCTTTTAAGACTCTCGAATCGCCTCCCATAGCTCCAACTAAGTGAAAGTCCTAGCACCCAAATGAGTCTCCGCCACTTCCGGCAACATCGAGTTGATGAGCAATGACATCACCATGTAGTCATTTGTTCTCCACTCCTTCCGTTTTTGGTCCCCATCTTCCGGCATTGGGGAAGATAACGTAAGACAGTCTAATTTCATCCTTCCTCCCAAAGCAATCGTGACGGCCCGAGACCACGACAAGTCATTCCCAATCTTACTTCATAGATAGATTTTAACTCTCCTTGAAAACCCCCGGCAATCATAGGGTTGCTACTACCACTACCCTCCGTGGAGGAGTTTAGGGTAGGCATCCGCCTTGAGAAGGAAAAGACAGGCTAATCAAATCCTCTCTTGCAACTCTATCCCTTCTTGGTCTCAGCTAACCAAGCTCATTGCCACCGACCTAGCCATCGACTTTCCCAGACATTTTTTGCCACCAAGGCCTTACTTCCCAAGCAACCACTACTATAAATAGGGGTCCATGGGGGCCATGACGGAGCCAACCTTGAGTGAGCACTTGTAAGCCTTAGAGAGCTCTTGTAAAGCCTTGTACAACCTTTCACTTGTCTTGTACATTTCTTATTCAAGTATAGTGATTCTTTCCTCCACACTTGTGTGTGTCTTCTCCCACATTTGCCCACTTACATTCGCTTCCAACCTTCGAGCCTTTAGATTAGGCTTACCCACGGGTCGTTGGCTGACTTAGCTAGGCCGCACGAGGCGGAGTGACAAGCTAAGTGCCATCACGCTTGATTGAACGAGCCAAGGGCGTGACAACGTGGTATCAGAGCTCGTCGGTTACGAGGATCGGGACATCGTCCGCTGAAGCGATGTCGGGAGCAAGAGAGGAGAGGGTGGAGGTGCAAAGGAGCAAGGGTACGGAGCCAAGGGGAAAGAGGGCTTCTCGAGAAAAGTCTCAAGACCCCCTTGCCGCCTTGGAATCAGTTCTCCTAACGGTAGGCTCGGAACTAAGGGAACTAGGCGTGGTTGTAAATCCTTTACTAATAGGTTGAAAATCAATGGGTTGCGAAAACTCGCCAGTGGTCTTGTATCTCTTTCAAAGAGCTACGAGAAGAAGCTCAGAGTTGAAGCCTGTGTAGTTCTTTCCTTTCAAATGCAAAGCTTACTTGCGCCGCTGTAGAATGAAGTCAAGTAAGTACTATTTAGTGAAAGCAAGGAGGGTGGTCTACGATCAGGCAATTCCAGGGGTTTAGTTTACCAATGCAACTCTATAGGCCTAGCTTACTAATCTAACAGAATTCCCGAGGGCTGGCCAAAAGACAGCATTAGGAATGGGAGATTAGACCTCAGTGCCGGAGCCTTTGATGAGCAAGAAGCCTATATTGTAATAGTAGGATAAGTAAGCTTCAACCTGCTCTCATCTTCCAATTTCTTAGAGAAAGAGAAAGCTCGTTCCGCTACTAACCTGATAGTGGTTGCCTCTTTCTTTTCTTTTTGCGGGATTATGAATATATCAATCGACTCTTGCATTCCTACCTTGCTTTCCACCGGCCTTGGCCTGAAAATGAAGAGTCTTCTCTGCTGACCTATAGAGAGGTAGGAAATCTTTTCCCTACACTGGCTTCCTCCCCTAACTACTGAGGAACAGGGATCTCGAATCAATCAATTCCTGGGTTGTTGTCTTAAAGAAAGCTTTTAGTGCGCGTTGCATGCTTTGTAATAGTATGAACTCATTATGCTCGTCAACTAGGTCAAGCAGGTGAACCCCCTTTCGCTGTCTGTTACTTTTTTTTCCTTCAAAACTGGACGTCAAATGCTATCCGTGAAAGAAAGTCAAGTTCTTTTCCGCGCTAGATTGTGCTTATCGTAGTAAGAGTAGGACCTCTTATCCTTTGCCTAACAGCTTCTCTGATTCCTGACAAAGGGATGAGCCCCCTAGGCTTAGTCAAATCCGGCCTAGTCGGAACTATGATTCCTAAGACCTCACTCAGAACTACATTCCCGGATTGGTTGATGTTTGAAGCATAGTTCAAGTTAAACAGATCCCTATCAGGTGAGAAAGAAGACATGAATGCAGCTTCCAACCAAGATACTGTTCTCCTCGATGTGGTTCTTTTCCCGCGAGTTCTATTGTGTTTTCATACCCGGACTTCGCATATTACTTGGCACCTGCCTTCAAAGACATCTCTGCAAATAGCGGAAGTAATGTGATGTCTGATCTTTATCTACTGCTCGTAGTCATAGGAAGAGCTCATAGTCTCGGAATTGCTCGCCCGAATCGACTTTTCTCTCAGTTTCTTTCTGTCTGTGGGACTGGCTAACCAATGAGATAGACCAGGTTCAAACTCAAGCTTTCGGGTTCCGCCACTAACCCTTTCGATTTTTCTGCTAATCTAGCTGCCTGTTAATTTTTTCTTTATGATAGCTTTTCAGAGTCACTCGTGTTCTTGGGAAAGTCTGATAGCTGCTGAAGAGTCTCATTGTGACCTTGGTCCTCAGCTTTATGGAAGACTTTCCGGTGGAAGGTGAGTAAGGGGAGAGCCAGAAGAGAATTTGTCATTAAGCTCGCTGCCAACATAGTCTATATCTAAGGGACAAGACAAGAAGACGCCCGGACGAAGGCTGCGAATTTTATCTTTATACGTTGATTTCTAGTAACACATTTCTGACAACCGCGCCAAAAAGCAAGAGGACGAACTTAAGGCATTGAAAGACGTGAACCGAGGGCGGGCTTAGAAGGCTTCTCCAAATCCCATGTATGAAGCTAAAGCACCCGGTTTACGAATCAATCAAACGAGCCACAAACGCCAAACCAAAGACTGTTTCAAAAGCATCCGAATTAGCATTAATAGACGCAGAAAGAGATCCCCTACGGCCTTTGCTATCGCTTTCAACTTTTCTACTTCCCATAGGGAAAGGGTGCCCATCTTCAAAGCGACTTTCTTAACAAACTCTAGCTCTAGGTCTTCATCTTTGGAAAAACTCTCTTCTTTATCATACGAGGTATAAAAATCCGCATTCCCATCCCCATCTGAACCCGATAAGACATCAGTATCAGTTGAACCAAACTCTCGAACTCGTCCAGAAGGTGAAGATGAAGCTTACAATGAAATCGGTGTTCAAAAAAAGGTTTAGCTATAAAGAAAGCGGTTAAAGAGAGTTCTAACGTGGGGCGACAAATGGCATTAAATTGCCTAAAAAAAGGGGTGCCTTCCCTGAGACTTCCTAAGTCCTAGTTTCAGCTTGATAGACTAAATAATTACTTAACTGAATTGCCAGATCAACATCACAATCGTTCCTTGTGATTCTAGGATAGGAAGAGGGCTAAGCTCAACTCAAAGATGCTAGAGAGGGACATTCATTATAATAGTTTTTAATGCGCGCATTGAGCGAGCAGTTAGTTTAGTATGAGATCTCTCCCGTTCCAACAGTTTGTCCGTCAAAGTCAGAGATGAAGGCTCCTGATCTCTCTTTTAGCTTCTGTTATGAGTGAATTTCTATGGCCTATTTGATCTAAAAAGAAAGCCGGTTAAAACCCTTATCATAGATTACCAGTAGTCCCTTCAAATGGTTGTCAACTTCTTTTCGAGATGCACCTCGCCCAACCGCCTTGTGAGTCTTTCTTCTCCCGTGCACACCTCTTATCCTATCCTTATAAGGTTTCTTTTTCTCCTTATGTGGCGGCGGGGTCGTCACGAGCAATAAGCGTCGACAACATCCTTCTCCTACACACTGGGCAGTCCATTGCTAAGGACTCGGTGCTCAACCGTGCCTATATGCTAGTTGAAACCAATCTGACCTTATTTACGATAAACCCCGAAAGACACTGCTCAGCCTATGTCCTCCAATGTTAGGTAGTATCTTGCGCTTAAATGGACTGGCCCTGCGGAAACTATATGCTTACCTTCCGTTAGATTTGAGGGTGGCAATGTTGAGAGGGCAAAAGCACACAAAGGAGGCACGCCAGCCAAAAGGGTATGGAGTAGGAAATCGAACCCCTTGTTGTTGACCTGTGACAGTCTCAATGCTCTTATGGCAGGGCAGTAGCACCGAGATCTCATAGAGGCGGCATTTTACTGCGGCTCCCTATGAAGGCACCAGTCGAGTAGCAACCACTTCAGAAACAGGATTTCTCCCCAAAGCGGGCTTTTATTCGTCCGCCAGAACGAACCGACCAAAGCGGTGAGGGCACGGTTAGCCCCACTCACCCAGCGCTTGAAACAAGGTTCATAACTTTTTGCAGGTTTTGACCCTGCCTTCTTCCTTCGCCACTAATGCGGGTGGATCGACAAGATCAATGGCTACTGGACTATCGGGCGGGCTCTGCCTTCGCTGCCGGATTAACGCTAAGGGATGCTAGAACAGGCAAGGAATGCGGGTGGGAAGGTAAGGGAGTCTTCAACAACCTGGCTTTATCCGTTCGCTGAGCTCCTTGCTACCCGAGAATGAAAGAAGAATGGAATGAGGGATCGCTACCACTCAATCTCTTTCTCCCCACCTCCGCTGCTTTACCTTGCTTCCCTTGCTGCCTGATAGAATGGTATTGGACTAGTAACTGACAGAAAGCATTCCATTCCCGTCTATCCCCGATCAAACCCCCCTCTCTGTTTGTGATGTCCCTTTTCGTTTGTTGCCTAACTGAGAAAGGAAAGAAAGATCTCGCGGAAGAGCATACTCGATCGCTCCTCGCTCATCTCTTTCGGGTGGGGCGTGGGGTAGGTAAATTCTGTAATGGCCTTTGGCCCTCTGCCAACGAGTTTCATTTTTCCAAAGATTGAATTGTTACCGGCATAACCGGAAAGGAGCGAGAAATGTTATCCCCGGGCACGAAGGCCATAAGAAGAGTTGGGAGCAGGGAAAGATCCCACACCGCAACAATTCAATATCCCTCTAGTTCAGTGACCGAGAGTAGAAAGAATAAGAAAGTCTAGAACCATTAGCCTTGCCCCTTGTTGAATCAGGTGAATCCGCTTTGGTGCTATCATCTTAATATAAGTTATAAGTCTCGCGTTAAAGGACTGATCTCTCTCTCTAACTATTAATTTCATAAGAGAAGAAAGATCGGATTGTAGGGTAGATTATCGGTAAGTTTCATGATTGTTTACTTATCTTTTTTTTCTTCACTTTGTTTGTCGAGATTTTTTTGGTCTTCCGTCTAAGAAGCAAGGGATTGAGGTTTGGTTTTCTTGCTTCGTACAAGATCGAAAAGAAGACTTGTGGCATTCCCCAAGTAAGAAAAAAGAACGAGGCGTCTCGGACGTCGATTGTGGAAACTCCATTCAAATTCTCTAAGTATAGTTACAGTCAACACAGTAGATGTAATGTGAACAGCGCTTTGCCCTTTATCTATATCTATTAGGCTGCAACTGCGCTGAATGAGAAAGCCTTATTCCCAAACCTTTCTCGGTTGGACCAACCGGCGATTTCAGTCTTCCTGAATTGGTGGAGCAAGAAGAAGTCTCTCTTTTGAGAGAGCAGAGCAGTCAAAGAATGAAGGAAAGCAAATGATTGTTCTAGAATGGCTATTCTTCACAATGGCTCCTTGTGATGCAGCGGAACCATGGCAATTAGGATTTCAAGACGCAGCAACACCTATGATGCAAGGAATAATAGACTTACATCATGATATCTTTTTCTTCCTCATTCTGATTTTGGTTTTCGTATCATGGATCTTGGTTCGCGCTTTATGGCATTTTCACTATCAAAAAAATCCAATCCCGCAAAGGATTGTTCATGGAACTACTATCGAGATTCTGTGGACCATATTTCCGTCTATCATCCTGATGTTCATTGCTATACCATCATTTGCTCTGCTATACTCAATGGACGAGGTAGTAGTAGATCCAGCCATTACTATCAAAGCTATTGGACATCAATGGTATTGGACTTATGAGTATTCGGACTATAACAGTTCCGATGAACAGTCACTCACTTTTGACAGTTATATGATTCCAGAAGATGATCTAGAATTGGGTCAATTACGTTTATTAGAAGTGGACAATAGAGTGGTTGTACCAGCCAAAACTCATATACGTATTATTATAACATCTGCTGATGTACTTCATAGTTGGGCTGTACCTTCCTCAGGTGTAAAATGTGATGCTGTACCTGGTCGTTTAAATCAGACCTCTATTTTGGTACAACGAGAAGGAGTTTACTATGGGCAGTGCAGTGAAATTTGTGGAACTAATCATGCTTTTATGCCTATCGTCGTAGAAGCTGTTTCTAGGAAAGATTATGGTTCTCGGGTAGCCAATCAATTAATCCCCCAAGCCGGGGAAGCTTAAGGGGTGCTGTAGCGAAACTGATTGCAAAAGAGGGGAAGCAAGAAAATGGAATTGAAGGCTTCGCTCGCTCTAACGCTCGTTTAGTAGACAGCAAGTAGAGTGCATAAGCCTCCGGGGGAGTACTACACGACAAGTACGGAACGAGCCTTGTCTACGAAGGAAAGCGACCTCATCTTGTTTCTGGCGAAGCTTCTATTCTAGAAGACCGACTACTACAATAGGAGCCATAGCGAAGCCGAAGCCAAGCCGTCTAAAGGCGAACAGCTCGTATAGCAAGCAAGCCTACTTATAGCCTTATTTTCCCCTTTCTTCGGGGACCCTCTTTTCAGCCGTCACGCAGTGAAAGAGCAGACCCTTCTCATGGCGAGTAAACCAACCGTGCTTTGGTTGCTTTAGTGATAAGGGGACTGGCCCCTTCATTGGACTTTTTTTCGATTCTGAATTGTGGGATCGAATGTAGCCTTCAAAGGCGAGGCCGCCCCGAGAGGTGGGGGGAAGGGTGAGTGGTTAGGTGGGCCCCTTCAATTGAGCTAATTTTTCCCGCTTTCCTGCGAAGGCGAAGAGACTCGAGTAGATTTAGAACGTTTTCATGGTCCGTCGGTGCGATCATTTCGAATTTGATTTCTCTTTGACCGAGCTCAGACTCTTCAAGCCTTGTTCGGTCGTTCAGAGATGGTTGGGGTTGCCGCTCCTTAGTTCATCTCTCGGTAGAACAAGGCCACCGCTTAGGTGGGTTCGACTCCCATGGGAGCGCACATTGCCAATCTAATTGGTACTTTCCTTTTCTTAATTCTTAGCTCTTGCTGTCAATTACTGATTCTTTAGCGATGTAAAGCCATCGGGCAGTAGACTGGCAAGGGAACGGCTGTTTCGGTATTCGTTCTGGAATCAGTGACTGAGAGTAAGGGCTAGTGATCAATAAAATCAGACTAGTGGGGCATCTTGCTTTTCGTAGTAAGCAACTCTCTTTAGAAGGCTATTTCTTTATCGAAGTAAAGAGTAGTTCCTCTTGTTGAAGTCCTTTTAGGCGAGCTACTTTCTTCCTCTTGTTCCCATTCTCCGATTCGGAATCTGATATGATCCCGAACTCAGCAATCAGTCTTTCGGGCTCTGTAGAGCGTTAGAATGCGTCTTCTGGTCCTCATGTGGGTGATTCCCCCATCTGATTCGTTAAACGTTGGGTTCTCAGTAAGAAGATCGCTGTCTGCTGGGATCTAGTCCATGAAAGAAAGACCTTTTATGCTATAGAAAAATATGATCGTATGGATCCTTCCTTGAAAGAATCGCAAACAAAGAGTCAATTAATTGCTTATCTTATACGGGGGTAGACGACGTGGGTTAACTACTTATTTGATTGTTATTGAATTTTAAAGACTCATTGATGGCTATTCTGCTCGCTCTCAGGAGCTTGAGTAGACCGTTCGTTCAACTCGCCAGAAGGAGACTATACTTCCTTAGATAGAAAACCCCGCTTCGCTCCCTTCGCACTCGTTTACTGGTTGCTCTTCTTATTCATGATTATGCCGTTCGTAGACATTCCTGGTCAAACTGACAGGCTTGGGGCCTGGGGGTTGGGCGGGCTTGACCCGATTGAAGAGAGGGTTGCAGTTCCGGGTGTATCATACATTGGTTGGACTGAGATCATTGATAGTATATCCCAACTTCAGCAGCATCTTCAAAGGTATGATGTTTATCGCAGACCCGCAGTCTAACATGATTCTGGATACAGGTATGTCTTAAAGACTTCCAGCCATCAACAAAGGCCGGTTGTGCAACTTAGTCCCCAGCAACAAGTCTTCATCTGAGAATTCTATAGAAGAGCATTGAGCCGTCGATGTGTCGATTTTTTCAACCAACCCCTGCATTACTTTATTCAGGAAAGGTTTGACGTAGTTAAATCAGCGCCTTTCTAAGATCTTCAGATAGACACAATGCGTCGTACACGCTTAGCAAGAAAGAAGGGTCTTTTCTTCAGAAGGGCCATGACATTGTATTTGATCTTCTCAGGAGAAGCTGTTTGGTTAGGTGGAGCTTGGGATGCCCCCACTGAAGGTGCTGGAGGCTGTACGTCAGGTAATTGAGTACCCGACCTTAGAGTTCTCTTGTTGACATAAACTGGCTCCCCCGGGAAGTGGAGTGGCCATCATCTTCGTCGAATCCATCGTGAGGAAGGAGCCATCTTAGATGCAGCCACCTTCAGACCCTTCTTTCTAGTCTTCAAGAGTTCGGCGTCTATGGTTCCTTCATTTCTCTTTTTTTTGTTTTGCGCTTCAGTTCAGGACAAAGCAATCTTGGATCTTATGTCCCAAAACCCTGTGGTAAGGGCAAAAGAGAAGATCCCCTACACGATCTGCTTCATGTGGGCGCTTATAGTCTGGCAACTCGATGAGATTGAGTTCTATCAATCCTTTGAATACGCTTTTGTTTACTTCGCAGTCCATCTCTTTCTTGTAGCTTGATTGATGTTTTTTCCATGCCTTGCCTTTCCCAGCTCCAAACAGTCTAATTAGTGGCTTTTCGCTTCGTAGACGCAGCTCTCTCTTACTCCTTGGTCAAGTCTCTTCTCCTGAGTTGGAGAGTGACTTTCCCCCCTCTCTCCTCTTCCTTACTAACAGAGTGTTTGGAACCTTCATTCACTCGAGACACTTCCGTTAGGTCACTTCTTCCTCTCAAAGTAAGTGGAGTATCTGAAAACCTGTCTTTGTCAGCTGAGCAAATTCTACAACTACACAGCTACCCTTTTTCCTATCCCTATTAGCCAAACTTTTGTAAGACTTGGAACGAGAGCTTGAGAGTCTCTTCTTGATGCTTAACGTACTCTATCGTTCCAAGTCACTACGCCCCTTTCCTCTCAAAAAAGTCAACTCTACTTTGACAAAAGATGTCAAAAAAAGCTTTTGGGATTGAATGACAAGGTTCAAAGTAAGTCATCTAGAAAGATAAGCTATCTAGCCTCACTCTGGGAGGAAGAGTTTTGACAAGCTAGCTTAGAGGTTGTTTTCTTTTCCTTCTCAGACATGGAACTTTCTATCCATATCTGCCATCAATGTTTCACACCTGCTATAGCTTTCTGATCCCCAAGCTCAGAAGTCATACTGGACTCGGAACTCTGTTTGCTGTCAATCAGCACTACTGTTAGCGAACCATGGCATTGTTAAAGTAAGCATCCCAGACCAAAGCTTTCATTCCATACTAGGTTCTCTCTCTGGTACTTCTTCACTAGGAAGACTTTAAGCTGTACCATTCCGGAGCGGAAATGGAAAGGAGACACTTTGAAACCTAATACAGTAAAGAGAGCAGCTGAAAAAGCCCTTTCTAGGACAATGCCTCGGGTAGGAAACTGTGCTTGCGAAGCTTTCTTGATTGACCGGAAAGAAGGACTACTCAAAAAAGAGTGTAAAAGTGGGTTCCAATCTATCTCACCTAGCAGCATAGGTAAGGGCGGGAGTTGCGGCTTCGAATCCAAATGCGCTATACATGCAAACAACTCATTGAATGGTCAGTTGTAGTTAATCATGTATATAGAGAATGCTATTTTGCAGCTGACTCTTGCCAATAATGCATATACCCTTCCCTTAGGGTTGAATGTGTTTGATTGATAGTCCTACTTAGGACTATTAGATTTTCTTCTTCTTTATATAGGTCTTTCTTTTCCAATATAATAGGATAACGCGAGAAAGCAACTACTTGTACTTGAAAAAGGAAGCCAGGCACGGAGGAAAGGAAGACTTTCATTAGCAATTAGCTTTCTTCGATGTAACAGTCGTAAGTAAGGAAGGTGATTGTTCATTGCACGAGCTTCGAGTAGATGCGAGAGAGAGTTAGATCCGGGCAT